>CATOBL010000393.1:0-25431 GCA_951394255.1 Polyploca ridens
CATTAATTTAAACATCAAAAGGTGCGATTATTACCAAAATGTGTAGTTATCAACATACGTGTGCAGTTAATGTAGAAACATCAAATCTGACCCTAACCCCGTATTATAGTGTAGAAAAAAAAAGGTGTAGTATTTTATGAGATAATTAAGTGTGATAACGGCCTACACGCGTTGCGTGACGAAGGAATGTTAGTTTTAAAATACACGGACATAAGGGCTGTTTTTTGAAAACTTTGTTAACTCGTAAGGTTCAAATTCCTTCGCCACTGTAAATAACGATAGACAACAATGCCTGCCAGTAAAGCATATCCCTCTACAGCTTAAAATAAACTAAAAAAATATACTTTGCTAATATATAATAATTAAACAAATTATCACATACATAACATCTACCTAACGATCTACTCGGCTTTACCCTGTTAACACGCCTGCTACACAAAAACGTCGATCGCAACCAATATGCGCCTCATGCTCTAAGAAATAAGGTTCACAGTTGGTTACAATCGACTTGGTCTCATACGAATGCAATTCAAGTACAAAAAAAAAACAAATATAAATATATTAAGAGATAAGTTTTCATAAATGCAACACACATAGTACAACTACTGCTATATACTGCTCCTGTCTACTGTATTTATTTTATATATTCAAATACTTAAATACAATATATATGCGCTGTAGAAACGTTACAAGAACGTAGGAATTTAGACCATATCACATAACATACAAAATGTATGTCCAAATGAACAGTTTCTTGAGCGCATATCTATAGTATCGTAAGATAACTAATAATAGCATAATATAATATATGATAGCAGTACAGAACGCAAGCATTGTGTACTCACTTGGCGCAGGAGCAGGGCGTCTTGCGCATCGGGTCTACAAAGTCGTCGCACTTGTCAACCGACGTGTCGTTGTAGCAAACTTCCGCCGTCTGGAATTAAAGATTATTGTAAATTTTGTGGGCAAGATTATAGTTGTAAAGCGATGCTAGCTCAGAGTTACCATAGCTCGGTTCTAAGGTACTTTGTAGTACCCGCCTGGCTGGCTACCAACCTCTATCAATACAATATTATAAATGCGAAAGTAACTGTTTGTTTGTTATGCTTTCACGCCTTAACTACTCAACCAATCACGATGAAATTTAGCATGCAGATAGCCTATGGTATGTAGAAGGACTTAGGCTTTTATCCCGGGTGAAACCGCGGGGGGCAGTTAGTTTAAGATGTGCCAAAATATAATCAGGTGACCTTAGCTTGGTTTCATGGTACTTTGTAGTACCCTGCTGGCTGGCCACCACCCTCAATTTGAAGCTTGTTTGTCGGAAAACAAACATACGGCTCGCCTGATGGTAAGCAATTACTGTAACCATATGGACGGTTACAACACACGAGGCATCACTCACGCGTTACCGAACCTTTCTTCCTTCCCAATGAGCTCTGGCGACCTTACTCACGCGCAGGAACACAACATAAAGTTTTTTTTTTTTTTTTTTTTACTGTTTATAGGGCTGTGTTTGACCGCAATCTCACCATGGTAAGTGTTGATGCGGCCGAAGGTGGTAAGCACACAAAGCCTAGAAGGAGCTGGCTTTCAAGTGCAGCTGTCGGAACACACCGAAAGGTGCTTGGCGACAGATTTTCAACTTGAGGGTGGTAGCCAACCAGGCGGGTACTACAAAGTACCCTACCACCGTGCTATGGTTTCCTCACGATGTTTTTCCTTCACCGAAAGCTCAAGCTCATTGTAGGATTCGAACCCGGGACCTTCGTCTCGGTATCCGACGTCACTACCACTGAGCTATCATCGCCTACATCGGCTATTTGGCTGCGGTATTCTGTAAGGTGTGTACTTCCCCAGTCGAGCCGCTCTTTGAGCGAATAAACGCTATGTTCTACCTCTCTTAGACAAAGAAGCTGATTGTGGCACATCGATTCTTAAAGGAAATACAAGTAAAGCTGCAGTAATATACTGGTAAGTGGATTGGCAATCAACGTGCTATGGTTTTATACGAAAGTACACTTTAAAACAACTCTTAAAAGGTTCATAAATAAATGTCAGAAGATAAAATATGAATGATATTATTAATCTTGTAAATAAAATTCTCGCTATTAATTTAAATGTTATCAATGTCTTAGAAATAACATTTGACATAAAGCATTACTTCTTGTATAATTTTGGAAGATAACTCAGAACTGTCCGGGATTCAAAGACAGCCCTGTTTCCACCTTCCGAGAAGAGAGATATTTAGTTTATTCTAGAACCTTTGCTTCGCTAATAAGTATCATTTTTGAACTTGAAATTGTGTCAAACGAAAACATCTCCGACTCATTATACAGGGTGTTGTTTTGGTCGGCGACAAGCGACCCAGGAGCGGTAGTACAAAATATATATTCCCCAAAAATGGACTTAATTCCATTAAATACTGTAAATATGTTGAGAAATACCTTATTCAATTTCAAATAAAATTATCGCAAAGTATGGTTACTAGGCACGTGCACTGACTAGAGCTAGGCACAAGCCGCCATCGCCCCACCCCTTTACTCCCTCGTAATCCCGTTGAGTATTATGTCTACACTTTAGCTTATTGCATGATTTTCAAAAAAAATATTTTTTTAATTTTTATTAATAAAAAAAATAAAGTATTTTTTTTATATTTTTTTTAGCACCAGTATCATTTGTATTATCGACCCTGAGTCGCTCGTCGCTGACCAAAACAACGACCTGTATAGCTGCTAAATACATCGTCTTTGTCAGCAAAATCACTCGTAACCATAACTTAGTAATTTTCATGTCATTACTTCTAAATAATAAAATATTTGCTGAGACATCTTAAGCCGTCTAAGGACTATGAATTTGGAATCCGAATATTATCAAATAGTCCTTTACTGCCTGCAATGGCTGCTAATGAATAGATTACTAAGTTCTGGCTAACGAAAGATGGCACTGAAAATAGGCGGCAAATTTAAAAAATATAAGCAATGACTGCCCCAAAGTTAACAAAAAAAGTATTTTTTGCTCCGTTTTTCATTGCTTTATAAAAGTTTACAATTAATTCCAGTGCCAATATTTGTTAGGCAGACGCTAAATCGTTTTTTTTTTAAAGAGACAATTATAAACTCAACAAAAACTGAGGTGTAGCAGCAGTTAACTAACATACCTGCGTAGGGTGCGGCGTGGTAAGCGCCCTTAACGCTCTGCGCGCGATGTGCGGCCCGTGCGAGTACTGCTGCGGGTGGGGCGGCTGCGTGTGGTCGGGACTGCCCCCCGCACCTCCCGCCTCCATCTCCGTCACCAGCACGTACGGCAGCGGGTACCGCATGCGGGCACCACCGCATACCACCTGACAAAGGGTTATACCGTGAGATCTATGTTTTACCGCAATTTCACCATGGTAAGTGATTTTGTTGTCGAACGTAGTAAGCACACAAAGCCTAGAAGGAACTGGCTCTCAATTGCAGCTGTTGAAACACACCGATAGTTGCTTGGCGATAGTTTTACAACTTGAGCGTGGTAACCAGCCAGGTAACTACAAAGTATGTACCCTACCACCGTGCTATGATTTCCTCACAATTTTTTCCTTCACCGAGAGCTCAAGCTTATTGTAGGATTCGAACCCGGGACCTTAGTCTCGGCAACCAGAGTACAGCATGGGGTTCTTCAAAAAGGGTGTGAAGAGATTTCTGCAGGGTCGACAACGCGCGAGTAACACCCCTGGTGTTGCAAGCGTCATTAGGCTACGGTAGCCGCTTACCATCATGGTACGAGAGCTACCAACGTTTTCGAGAAAGAACTTTAGCAAGGCTGATTTTTTTATATTTCCTTGCTCATAGAAGCCTGATTGAGATGCACCAACTCTGACAGCCGGAAGTGGTTGCGTTTCCTTCTGCGCATCCTGTTTGTACTGGTGAAAATTTCGGAGTTTGAAACATTTTAACATTTTTAAATTTTTTTCATCACTTTCTCCGTCCTCTTAGCAAATATTTTTTTCTATTGGATGAGCGTTATGTGATTACTACTACGTGCGAGATGCTATTTTAGTTGTGAAAAAAAAAAATAAGAACATTTTCAAAAAGCAGAAATCTTAATATGATAAAGTTATGCTAGAACGTAAAATTATTTTGCCAGATGGAAATCTGGTTGCATAAGAGTATACAGACCAATAGTGTTGATTCTCGCGAGGGACGCGCATCCTATAATAACAATTATTTTCGTTGTTATCATTTAACCGCGATCCAAAGATTAAGATCGGCTTAAGAATACATTGTGGTACTCGAATATCTGTTTAGATTACCTTCGACCAAGAAGTATGAGGATTCCATCACTGCCTAAAAATAGACAACAAACTGCTTTGTCAGAGAAAGTCATGACAATTAACGAATGCCTACAAGCACGTCTATAAGAATTGGCTTATATAATATTTCAGTTTATATTAAGATTTATTACATATTCAGATTCTTCATTATCAAGCTCGTCAAAGCCCAAATCAGAGAGATTAAATAATAATAAATAAATAAATATAAATATCCTGGGACATTCCTCATACACGGTCAATAATATAAAGAATATTCTGAATGAGCTATTTATTCGGTAACAATTGAAATAAAGACACATAAACAACTTGGTAATAAAAATCAAAATATTTTAGTTTCATTATAAAATAAAATAAAATGCATTTATTTTCAGACAACAGGGTCCATAGATTGTTAGTAAATACACAAAAAATAGCTAAGTTAGTACAAATTTTAAACATTAAAACAGCAGAAAAAAGAACGACAGGCAGTTTATGAAGCATAACGCATGACGTGCAGCTTTCATAAACCTGCCTAAATTAGGCCCATCTGCCCTCACAGCAAACACGTTCAGAATGATGTTGGTGCTCCCTCTCAACCTGTTTAAAATAGAGGCCACTTGTTTGCGCATTATGGCGAAAAAATTGACCGTATGCGCATCTGCAAACATGCCTGAAGCACTACAGTAAGGAGGAAGCCTCAACAGTAGAGTGTTGTATGCTTTTTGGGTATAATTAGCCAATAGGCTGCAGGAATAAAAAAATTGGCAATATGCCTTAAAGAGTGGGATCTTGACATTGACTGAGCTACCAGCAAACCTACGAGCCAGCATATTTGCCCGCTCGGCCAACGCTCTGCGCTCCCTTTCTATATTACAATCATCTTTGAGGTCTTCAGTCACAATAAAACTTTTTGCCATAGTGTATTGTTGTAGTGTATGTGTAGTGCCATTTAGGGTTACTGGGGGGATATATGACGGACTTTTATTTCTACCCCTAAACACCAACAGTTAACTCTTGCTTGAGTTATATTTTAAACCATGATCCTCAGCATAAGCTTCACATATGAATAATGGTTTCCTAATACTACCAATCGTAGGAACCAGCAGCACCATGTCATCGGCATAGCTTATGTTATTTACACAATTACCAGATTGTAAATCACTGATCAG
The DNA here is from genome assembly GCA_951394255.1 of Polyploca ridens. Taxonomy (NCBI): domain Eukaryota; kingdom Metazoa; phylum Arthropoda; class Insecta; order Lepidoptera; family Drepanidae; genus Polyploca; species Polyploca ridens. Next base: position 5,464 of record CATOBL010000393.1, read on the forward strand.
AGTGCTCATTTTGGCTGTCATATCTATATGATTCATCATCAGTTGATCTACATAAATATTGAATAACCTTGGCGATGTCAGACCTCCACATTCTAGTTTGTATGGATCAGATCATTGCATTAGACCATTTAACATAATTTATCTGTTTGTTATACCAGACGGAGAGTGTAGTAACTAATTCCACAGGGACACCTCCCTTCCTAAGCTTATCCCACAGGTTATTATATGATACTAGATCAAAAGCTTTAGAAAGATCCAGGAAACATGCATTCACGAGAGTTTTCCTATTTGTGTAGTATTTAACCATATGTTCTAAGGTAAAATATAGCACTCTCAGTAGACAGCCCCTGACGAAAACCATATTGAGCATCATGTAGCTTCATGTATCTCCTGACTGAGGTTATGAATTATTATTAAAATTATAATGAGACTGTCTAGAAAAATGTTGACTACCCCTGAGGCGTCACTTGGTTGTCAATATGACAATGAAATTTCTTTGTTTAAATTTTTTAGACACCAGAAATGAACTAATGCTAACTTGGAATTTTGGAAATTTGCGTTTTTTTCTGCCAAATTGTTTATCTTAAGGATATCTTTTTATCAAATTAAAAAACAAATAATTAAAGCAGTTCCAAGAAATGGCACAGCACTTCACACAGTAAATTCACTTTTTGCGCTCGCCCGCTATATTACCCTAATTGGGTTAAAAGCCTTGCAATTATAATCTTAAGGCCCCAATGCCACGGAGAGATATATCAGCAAAAGACAGCAAGAAAACATTTTAATGTAGAAAACCCTCGTGAATGCATGTTTCCTAGACCTTTCTAAAGCTTTTGATCTAGCATCATATAATATCCTGTGGGATAAGCTTAGGAAGGGAGGTGTCCCTGTGGAATTAGTTACTACACTATCCGTCTGGTATAACAAACAGATAAATTATGTTAAATGGTCTAATGCAATGTCAGATCCATACAAACTGGAATGTGGAGGACTGAAATCGCCAAGGTTATTCCATATTTATGTAGATCAACTGATCAGTGATTTACGATCTGGTAATTGTGTAAATAACATAAGCTATGCCGATGACATGGTGCTTAACCATGACATGCCATGGTTTATTGTGACTGAAGACCTCAAAGATGATTGCATCGACCATAATAAGGTCAAGGTATCAAGGAGGGTAAATTCATTATATTATTATTCATTATAATAGTAGATGGATATCCGAAAAGAAGTCCGAATAAGAGATAGATGAATTGTGTGAAAGATGAAATTAGTAAGAAAGGAGGAAATGCTGATATAATGGTCGAATTGAAGCAGCGCAAAAATTGCACCGACTCCATATAATTAGGAACAGGGTAAGAAAACAACGAATTAAATAAAGTAAAAGTTAAAAAGTAAAAACAATCGTGTTATCTAAATGAAAAAAATAATGAGGAGAAGAAGCGAAGCAAGAAACTCCTCATGGGCCCGACATGTTTATTGTTGTAATTTTACAATTAAATGATCACTTTAATTACACCTACAGTATTAATAAATTAAAAGTTTTAGTAACGGGTGAAATAGCAACTGCACTTAGAGGTGTGCACAGGGGGGCTAAAAAGGAAGCTAAAGCAATATTGCTACGGAATCCATATTTTCGATTTTCTTTTTGGTAAAATAGTTACTCATTATGTTCAATTCAATTCATTAAAAGACTCGGAATTGATGAATTACTTAAATTCTGCTGTAAATTCGAAAAAATGAATTGCGTTAGCAATATTGCTTAGCTTCCTTTTTAGGGGGCTAGGTCGAGTGCTTTCGATAGACTGCCTCCTCTAAATGCTACACGCAAACTTTTATTAACTTTGCTATTGATTTTATGGTCAGTGTTGCCACTTAATCAATCTTTCTAATTATCCAAATAAGTCGGACCAACTATTCAGCTTCCCGATACATAATTTATATTTAAAAAAATATTAACTCCTAACTTCCTAACTAATATTATAAATGCGAAAGTGAATTTGTTTGTTTGTTACGCCTAGAAGGAGTTAGGCTACTTTTTATCCCGGGAACACGGGTGAAACCGCGGGGGACAACTAGTACAAAATATTTTCGGAGATATTTCGAATCGTCGATAGATTCAACTGTAACGTTCATAAGTTCCTTATCAGGGCCTAACCTGGATAAATAACTTTTTTATTTGGATTTTGAAAATAAAGTTATCTTATTCTTTCCTTCAAATGGCTCTGGTTTAAAATAAACTTTTTCGAGTTAGCATTTTGTTCATTGCTGCTATCGATTGGGTCTCTAATTCCATTTCCGGTACTTGCTTTCCGTGTACTGAACTGATCTTAAATTAGTCTTTGTTTATGCAACCAGATTTCCTTATGCAACCAGATTTCCGTCTGGTAAGGTTTGTTTCAGGTTCATTGATAGCATAACTATATAATGTTAAAATTTCAGCTTTTAGAAAATGGTTTAGAAGAAAATATGTCATTCTCAAGATTCACAACTAAAATAGCATCTGGCACGTAGGTAGCAACCACATAACGCTCTGTCGATTTAAGTTTAGGTTGCTAAAAGGCTGTAGAAAATGGTGAAGAAAAAATTATTCGTGCTAAAATGGTTTAATGGGTTAAAAATCCGAATTTTTCACTAGTACAAATAGGATGCGCAAAAGCAAACGCAACCACTTCCAGCTGCCAGACTTGGCGCATCTCTATCAGGTTTTAATGCGCAAGAAAATATCAAAAATCCAGCCATGCTAAAGTTCTTTTTTTCGCGACGTTGCTAGCTCTTATACCATCAGGCGGGCCGTATGCTGGTTTGCTACCTAAGTAGTATAAAAAACAAAAAGCCAACATCCATCAAATAAGTCTCAATACATTGATTCTCAACCGAGGTGGAATATTATTGATTCCTTAATATTTTACAGTTCACCATTTTTCCCGGCTCAAATCTAAAACTTTCACTGTAGGAACTTAACTCAACTCGCGGTCATTCGAACTATGAAACTGTGCGTTGATCAAACCCTTGTACAGTATTACCCAACTTACATGGCGCGTCGTGAATCTTCGTTCGCACAGAAAAGACAGCATGGCCCCGAAGATAAACGAAAGAATGCTTAAAACTTACAATCAACCTTAGATGACTAATATAAGGTTAATAATACAGTGCAGCTGTTAGTTCCGTCTCACTCGCAAGTCACGCCCCTCCGCACGGCGCGCGCTAATATGGCGGCAGCTGTCGGCCAATAGCGTTTTCCGCGCTTTGAAAATGTATCTTCTGCGCAGGTACATCGGTAAGCCATATTAATTGGGTACTACTGTACACATGTACAATCGTATATGAAATAATAACCTCGACAGCGCCGCAGCCCTGCTCGAGCGGGTAGAGCTGCCTCCAGGCGTCGAGCAGTCGTGCGGTGCCCGCGTCGGAGTCGTTCCACTCGCGTCCCGTCACCGTGCCTTCCAAACCGAACGGCGCCAGGATCACTGCAACATACACAACACATTATATTAATTTAATATTATATTAGCTGGGGATACTTATCCCAAACTACGTTTGCAACTCTAGCACTCGCTTGCTGCATCGACCGTTCTTTACTAAAGCTTGCTAATTCATAGATCTATGTGTTACTTTGTGTTTCTATGTCAGATGACCTCATAAGTTTTATCCTTCAAAGAAACCCCTAGCATAAGGCCCGGAATTCGAGGCTACCGCGTAAGTCAATAGTAATGAACTTCATTAAAATTAGCTTCCTTTTTCTATAATTCTATTGTATTTATGTAACACGTGAATATTAAACAAATCCAAGAAAGCTGTCTAAATACATAAGCAATATATAAGCTAAAAAAAAAGGACTTGCTGAGTTTCTTGCTGAAGTCTTCCCAGTTCAAGTTGTATTTGAAACCGGTGTAGTATGTTACGTTCATCTTTAACCTTATCAGGGTCTCAATTGAATAAATACTTTTTGATTTAGATTTTTATACATTTACTCGTCCGGCGACCCACTTGAAGCCTGAACGTTACTAAACTCCAGATAATGGGATTTCAATGAAGCCCAATTCAATAAAGTTTATTACTATTGACCTATGCGGTAGCCTCGCGGGCCTTAGTCTTTCCATAGCTCGCTGAGTTGATCCAGCATGTTATTTCCCTTACCTTTAGCGTCAGCATGGTGATCAGGCGAGTTGAGCCTGGCGAGCCGCTTGGCGGTGAGGGTGCGCACGGGCGGGTGCTGGCGCACGTCCACCGACGCGCACACCGTGCTCTCGCCGTGCAGGAAGAACGCGAACGAGAACGACAGGTGCCATGGACTGGAAACAACGTTCACAACTCAAACCATTACTTATACACCTACTATGATGGTTACATACATGACCTACTGTCCCCTTCACTAAGAAATAAATAGAATAAGTTATTGTTAAAAAAATATTTTTTAATACAAGCTTTTTTTGGTGACTGTACTTTTTGTCTAATGTACTTGCATTGTCTTCCAATCTACTAATGTATACCAAATATCAAGTCAATCCGACCACTGGAAGTGGGTAAAATTCGACTTGCAAAATTCCACCCGAACAAGTTGAAGTTTGTAAAATGCACACTATTTAAAATGTTATCGTTATTTTTTTGTTTGTATTATTTTATTGCCAGCTCACTGTACCAACTGACTTTAAATACAAGGTGCGTTCCGACGCATTCAAGTATGATGCCAGTTCACAATATGACGGTTTGTCATAGATAGATTATAAACTATCGAAAATTAATGCGTTATATTGTAAGCAGTATGGTACAGTTTCCAATTTAACGATAATTTATTATCTCGCTAGATAGATTATAAAGTAACGGTGTTCACAAAATTACGGTGACATATACACACATAATAGATCAAATTTAAAATTAAATGGAACATAAATCTTCCTCATCTATGAATTATATTCAACCCCTTACCCTTGTTAGCGTCCCCCACTTTATCTGTCTAGTACATCTAGTACTTACTAGTTAATTATTCAAGACCTACAGCACAGCAGTGTTCTACTTTAATTAGGTTAGGTAAATAATGTATATATCCCTGACCCAATTCACTTTAATATGAATGTAACAAACAAAATGGAATATGAAATTCTATGATAAAGAAAATACATATTCAATTAAGTCATAATATTATGTTTGAAAATACTAGGTTTCACCACATTAAGGTTACCTTTGTAAGTTAAATAATAATCATTTATTCAATCTTTATTCACAAATTATACGCAAAACAATAACGAAAAAGTTTTTTTTTAAATATGGTTTTGTCGACCTACTTCATTTTTTTTTAAATTAAATGGGCTTGCGTTTGGCCACTGGCCCGCCCATAAGGGGCGATGACGAAGCCTAAGATGAAACACGCTTACCCAGAAGAAACCTATTCATCAGACCCCAGAACCAGAGTCCATGTCAAACGAGCCCAAACTCGATGGGGTTGTGTCGTTTTATTACAGAGTTCCCATGACCAGCTTTCGGCTCCATCATCAAATCAACTGTCATAATAATATTGCATTGTTATCCGATCTACGCATAATACACATTTTTAGAAACAGGGAAGTGGTTCAAATTTACCTAGGAAGATTTGATTACAGACACCGGGACATGTGAAACTAAATTATCTATACCCACTTTGAGCTGTGTGTTGATGACAGTTCGTCAATTTCTCCTTTTATTTATTTAGATACGAAATGTGTGAAGGTGAACGAAGTTATACTCTGATTTCTTAACGAGCACAACACAGAGATCTTCATGTTAATATAGGAAGCCGAACTAGTGTATCACCACTTGTTTTATTTGAGAACAACCCATTGGAGATGTATCAAATTTTGCTTCCACCCTTATATTGCTACATAATATTTGAAAGTCAGAGCCATATGCTGTCCTTTTCTAATGGATTTATAAGATAAGGACACCATCATGTATTCATATGACTAACAACTCTACAGAACCGCTGGTACCGTCTTGGTTTACCGGTATACCTATAGTGTACAATCGATACAATGAATTATTCTTAGTTTATGATCTAAGTAAAATATCAATGTAAACGGCTTATAAATAAGCAGTAAATCTCGTTTACTCGCAGTATTTTTTTGCAAGTGTATTTTTACCTTTCATTTAAAGAAACCGGCGCAATCATTTACATTCTGTTAGTTAACATTACATTGGATAACTTTATATAACTTTTTACAACAGCTAAAAGTTTGATATCTCAACAATTGGAAGTCATCGTTGTGACACATCCACATGGCATACTTGCAGCAAGCAATCAGCCATTAACCGATTCGCAAAGCACGCAACAGAAGATTTCCCACCGCACCTACTGTTATTAATTGTACTTTCACTATCAATGTAAAGATTTTTTAGCACAATTCATCTATCACTTGTACAGGTAAAGAAATAAAGGTCATATCGGCGTACCTCTTGCCAACATCTTCTTCGTCGCCATCGTAGGGTTGAACGAACCACTTCCCCAACCTTACGAAGTCTCGAGACAGAAGACATCTGGAATGAAAAAAGAAAAACAATAAGTAGGGTATTTCAATTTTTTGGTCCTTCGAGCCGGATACCCTTGGACTGGTCATAATTTGCATGGTTTACACATTATGGTCTACCTCAATGCATCTTAGTTTATTGCAGACTAGGCTCACTAGAAAGTCATTTACGTATATTTTTGCAGTTAATATAGAGATTTATTGAATACATAAAATAAAATATAAATTGTGGTAAAAAAAGTAAACAAAAATCCGAGATGTCCATTAGTGTGCGACAATAATATTGTAAAAGCCCGCGAACCTATTCAATAAACAATACGATTTCACGGTCTTGCAACTTTATACATGAGCGTCGAGCGGTAACATTTTGCCGGTTTACGAGTATATCAAGTTCCTTTTATTGGAATACCATTTGAACGACGTCGCAGATTGTACGTTTATTGTATTTGCAATAACGAGTAGGCCATATCAGGATTTCATTTCTCTGGGTAATGCCATCTCGCTCCAAACGAAATAATTTCGATAAGTGTGAAAGAGCAAGAGTGTTTTCTTTCGTTGTTTCTAGATTGCATCTCGAGCTTAAAGTTGAGATTACATTGTGGAAGTATCAATTAATACAGCAGTTAGGCCCATTGTAGGAATACCAGGTACAAATTGAGTGCAATTTCCTGGATAAGTAGACAATCAAACTGCACAACACGTCTCGGACAAGGTTCCAAGACCAAGTTCGTGTCGCAAGCCCAGCCCGCCCGCTGTCGTTATATTATCGATTATATTACATATTACCATAGCGAATATCGTTCGTACCGTCGACAACGCTGCCACGCCACACCGGGCGTAAAACTAGTCATGTATAATCGCCGCGTTATTGTTGCCTATACAGGAATTACGTAATACGACAGTTTTAATTTATAGCTAGTGATTTGTCGAATTGATTGTTCTGTATACTAGTAGTAGCATCGATTCTCAATCTTCTTAGTGTCGTTTAAAGTCTGTAATCCTATCGTCTTCTCACAAAATATAATAATTAACATTGTTTACATAATCAAGAGAATATAAATAAGTGGTTCCCGTACTTGTATCATACCCATAAACGAGCCTTATATTCTGAAGAGATTGCTAACCCCCTTTTACTAAACTGCGACCACAGGTTGAGAAACAATGACTTCGACAAATAAACCTTCTATTTAAGCACATGCAGTAAAATTCAATTGAATAGCCACTCTTTTAGTGAGCTTGTTTGCGAAAGAGCTGGTTGTAAGCAGTGCAGACTGCAGAGCTTAGGGCGAACAATGTGAACAACGAAGAGGATTAATAAGTTTTCTTTCAGATTTATTTGTTCAATACTATATTTTTTCTCCGGCTCAATATATGTAGTTCAGATTTGATGCTGCATTAAAATTATTAAGATAGGAAATTTTCAAACTATGAAAAATCCATATTATTGCCTTTTTGGCCAGAAATGTATGATCTAAATCGAGTTCTAGATTTGCAATACAGAATTTAGTACACATTCAGTGTTCGATATTTAGAGCAAGCTGGATTAATTGAACTATAGTTTATTTTAAGCGCCGCGCTCGCGACTATCTTTAAACTTACGTACTCGCACTGTGCGGTTGTAAACAACGCTTTTTACGTGAATCACTGGACGAATACATGCGATAAGTTACCTTATTGTGTAAGTAGTAGAGGGGTATTTCGCTCAGCTTTATTATGGTGGTGACTAATTTGTACACATTGAATGTGATCGGGGGAACAATGAGGTGCAATCGAAACATTATAATCATCGTCACCGCTATTAATTCATGTGCATTAAATGTACAGAGTATTAGACAAAGGAACCATCTGAACAATTATAAAACAGCGTATACCACTGTAGAATCCTAATTGAAACATACATTTACAGGATATATCTTTTTTTAACCCAAAAGCATTATTTATTTGGCAAACATCTCGTAATATTAATACTCAAAACTTCTTTAGGCCCTGGGGTAAGGCACTTTTAACTATTATCTCTACCATTAGAAGAACAGTGCCACCAACTTATATGTATATGAATAATATAGTGGTCCTGGTGGTCACTGAAACTGACAGTCGAATGTAGTTTGGTATGAGGGTACAGCCCATCAAATCTAAGAAATACCTTTTGACAGAGAATAGTCCTTATGTTTTTACAAAAATGTTTATCTACATTATTATAATAATAACCATAGATTCAACAGATACTTATTTTGACGCAATAAGGTTATTTTTTAATTGTCACACTGTATTATGTAGCTTAGCGACTGTAGTTCCTTCACAGATAAGTTGGTGGCACTGTACTAACTAAAGATGTTTGTGAACTTTGACATATCCTAATATGTAGTAGGTATACGCAAATGTGTATATGTTTGTTCTTAATTCACACCGCAATAGTTTAACGGATTAAGATGAAATTTGGAATAAATAATAGGATATCTCCGGGAAAACATCCGATACCTTGGGAAGCTGAGCAGAAACTGGTAAACGAAAAATGAAAAAAAAAAACTTAAAACGTTTTTTACTTCCACATCCACAGATAATTCTTGCGGTTCATGATACGAATACGGTAAGTGGATCTCACGACATGGACATCCATGTGTGGTAACTGTTATGAAATAGCCTGGGGCTCACTGCATTTTGTATTCTTAACATGATCGCATATGAAGTATGGACGTCCTTATACAAAACAATTTACTTTACTGTGCACTTCAAGAAAACTGCATAGAATAATAAGTTAGTTGGAGAACGTATACAGAAACATTTTCATTGCCAATATTGCTATAAATTTTGTACCCTCTAATACTTTTCACCGTGTTTCCGAGCTAAGTATCAACATAGTTCGCGTAATGCCCTATAGTTACTGGTGTGCGCGCAATAGCATGCAAACTGCCTTTATAACGGGAGAGATTTAGCGACGCGCACGCAGGTGTGCGGTGCGCCCGTACCTACATACGGCGGAATGCGCTCCGTCTCCACAAACGCGTTTGAATATGTATAAAACAGGTGTGTACTGGGCATAAGACCACATTGTACTTGCAGTTAGATGCATATCCTCGAATACGCGGCGTATCGTCGAGCAATCCTTATCTAGGCGACTTGTATCTAACTGGCAATCAACGCCATCTAGCGGCGGTTGTGCATACATCGTGATCGTGAGCCATTACAAAATATATCAATCCTTATTGGAATTTTATATAGCCTCTTTGAGCTGTGTGTTGATGACAGTTCGTCAATTTCTCCTTTTATATATGTATTTAGATACGAAATGTGTGAAGGTGAACGAAGTTATACTCTGATTTCTTAACGAGCACAACACAGAGATCTTCATGTTAATATAGGAAGACAAACTAGTGTATCACCACTTGTTTTATTTGAGAACAACCCATTGGAGATGCTTCAAATTTTGCTTCCACCATAATTTACTATATCATACAAGAAACAGCCCGCTCGATTTTTTGCAAATGCATAATTTCTGTGCGAAATAAAGTGATCGAATATCTTGACTATATTCAAATAATAATAATAAATACATTAACAGAAGTTGCTAAATCTCTCCAAATATCAATGGCGTCTTTATCCCATTACCAATGTTACTAATTGCTTTAATTAACTGCAAAGCGTCGATTAGATTAATTATAACGCGAGTACAATCTCGAGCTTAAACGTTACATCAATGAGTACAATACAATAATCCAAATCAATTAATGGAGAATTAACTTCCTATTGAAATACGAACGGTAATTAAATACTAAACCTATATAACAATCGATTAACGCTATAAAACAAATCCGTCGGTGTAAAACAACTCATAAAATTATTAACGATCCAATCCAACCCCAGAATTAAAAGTGAAGAAAAAAAGTGGATCGGCCTCATCATACTTCATATACCACAAGTGTGTGTGTATCGTAAAATCGTCGCGAGATCGCACCGCGTCCCGACAAACGTATTGTTTCTTTGACGTGCCGCCAGCCGACACCGGGGTCAACGACTCGTCTGGATTTCGTTCATATGCCGAGATTCTGTGGCTCACAAACTCACAACACAACTACCTTAGAACGGGAGATGTATGATTCCAATACGCGCCCGTTACGTCATGCCCTAGAATCGATTAAGTACTTAGGTAATTTACAGTCCACTTATGGATTTTATTAACTAACTCCGTGGAACGGCTTTGATCGTATCTGAGTTCCTTGTTTATCTAATGGCTTTGCAAGTTAACCGTTTGATTCATCTATTGTGAGATTGGTGCTCTTAAGATTCTTAGCTCCCAACTCTCAACGTTTATGGTTTATAGCGGTCCAGATTTCTGAGTAAAACTAAGCATTAGTTAGCATATAATATAATTACAAACAATAGATTGATGAATTAAAATTGTAATAACAGCGCATTCATTGCAAAAGTTTATGTAATTTTTTGAAAACCATAAACAAATCAATAAGCTATCAACTCCTGCTTATCCTAATTTTAAGCATTATTTTTGGATAAATTAGTACTATAATTAATAACATGGCAAAATTAGGGACCTTAATTATACCTGACTGTAATAAACGTTGGATAATAAAAACGTTTAAGAGTTACAAGAAGCAATCCTCGCCTGAGGCACCAGTGCCCAGAGCTAATTCTTCTTCTTGGTGCAGCAAAAAACGACATTAGAACGCCCCGGCTAATGCACCGACCTTCGCGAGCGATCGCCTAACGAGCACGATGCGCCCGCGCACCCGCCAGGTGCAACATCGTTTGGCGCGAATTATATCTCCGTACACATGCTCGAAAATACTCTTTGTTATTGAGATACAACCGTATTAATAGATCATTTAGAGTGGTTTTCTATTTACATAACTCACACACTGAACATGACTTCTGTTAGTATTTGACAAGTATAAAGGCACTTATTAGCTATTTAAATCCGAACATACCTATGCAATATGCATAATGAACAGTAGTGGGTCTAAGTGCGAACCTTGCGGCACCCCTCGTGACATAACTCAACGCTAAACTTAGCAAACAATTGTGCAGGTTGCGGAGGGATAACCATTACGAACTTATACAGCATATTCAATTAATTTTCAAGTTATACTACGCTGACTACTTGACGGGAATAGCAGAGATCAAGTAATTTACATCGAAATCTATTAATTATTCATTATTTCTGTAAAAATATGCATTCCTCACTATTGTTGCAAACTTGCAAGGCGCATTGCAAATGGTAATTAGATTCATAGCATAATTCAACCATCATTATTTTAAGCCAATCAGAAGGCTGCTAGCAAGATTCTCGGAGCATTCATTGGTCGCACAAGGTATGATGTTGTTTGTTGACGACATGCATATGGCCGCAAATACAATAAACGTTCAATAAGTTCTAGATTGCCATATTCATTTGAAATGATAATAACTAGCAGAATTGTGTATGTTGTATTTATGTGATGTTTATTTAACATATTGAAGTTTGTTTACCTTTCAATAAGATTATGAAGAGCTTTGAACAGCAATGACCGGCATTCGTAGGACAGGCCGCTTTCCCAGGAACCTTGAACGCCTTCTGTAAACAAAGAAACATTAAAATCGTTAGTTATACCACTGACAATTTTGCGGTGGACGCCATTGTTTTGAAGTTGTGAGAAAATACGCCTTTGACCGTATTGTATCGTAATAGCTCCTCGATCATGTGGGGTCGACTGAAAGCCGGAAAGAGAGGGAAATATAATGTGCTACTCTTCCACTATAAAATGGCCTTAACATTGACAGGATTCCTTCTTATCTAGATATCTATCTATTTATTTAGAAATGCTTGTGCAGTTGCCATTATAATTATCATACCAATAAAACTATAGCTAGGAATGATTCAAGGTCGAGACGACAATGAAATTGTGTACAATAGCGGAACGCTGGTCGGGGAACGATAAAATCGAACTGATGCAGTGTGGTAAGTAACGCTAGAAATAGCTGTTGTTGCATTCGCAATCGGAAGATAAACTCGGCCTATCACCGGCGTTAGATGCGAAAACAAAACGGCGCGCGCGACGTTGCCACTCCGAGCACGTAGCGCCGTCCCGCTCCAGCCAGGGGGCGGGGCGGGGGCGACCCGTGTGACGTCACGCGGTCGCTAGCGGCGCACGTGCTTGTGTTTGTAGCGCGCGCCGCGCACGACACACATGCGAGCAGTGGTTAGCGTCCGCTAACAATTTAATTGACATTGAATTACCTATGCGGACATTATTTTCATAGAAGAACTGCACATTCCTTTCTGAATTACAAAAGGGCATGCAGAACGAATGCAGTTTTTTGAACTGAACGCATTAATAGAGTAAACAGATTGTATTTCCCAATTTTTGAGGCTTCGACAATGATAGTAATTCCAAAAAAAACATTTGTGTAATGTAATTTCTGGTGCATAGAGCATCATACGGGAGCGCTTCCAAACGTTCAGCCTTGACATTCATGCTCCAGGTGTGCGCGTGCCATCTCTAACTGAACTAGTTTTTCAGTATCTAGCACATATAAGATGACCACAGATAACTGGCTCGATTAATACCGCGGGCGATTTCCCTATGCGAGTTAAATTCTTACAAAGTAGAATTTCGTACAGATTATGAAACATTCTGGTCAACACAAATTAAAATCACGTGAAAAGGCAACAGTGCCGGTTGGCGATCTTATGAAATTGTCACTTAAGCTTAAAATCAATAGTGATCCAGTTGGCCAGTCCGCCGGTAAATGGGTTGTCAAGGGCGTCAAGTATAGTAAGTTGACCATAACAAATTAATCGGACGTCTTCGATTCTATTGGGATCAGCGTAACGAGGGGCGAGGCCTTGTTAGGTGCGCTGTCGTTTTGTTTTAACAATCCACCTAATGAAGCGAGGAAACCCGATGTTAGATGTTTAATCTTTTAGGAGGTACAATGTTCCGGGTTATTGGGGTCAGCTTTTCAGATAATGAAGGCCTTGGTGGTAGATTATAGACTCCATTACTTGTGTAGTTACTCGATATGAAGCAAGTACGGTAAGCACGTAGGTACCGCTATTGACATGAGCTCGTATGGCACTGCAATTATTATCGAGTCGGCCGGTTCGGCACCATCGACTTCGTCTCCCAAGGCCGTTAACGCAACAAACGGTACGCTTACTGTATCTGAATACCGGAGCGAGTCACGATTTAAACCGAACCGTGGTACCATCGCGATTGAGTGCCACCATGGATTTCAGTATCGATTGATCGGGTTCGAATAACACAAATTATCGTATACCATTTCAATGAGGTATTATATCAATGATACGGTCTATCGTTCGACAGCTCTCTGGGGTCGAGATGATTGCGCGGTTTTGTGGCGTGGAAGTGATTTCGATACTGCTCTGATTTGCAATGCCCATTTATATGGAATTGTGCAAGTTAACACCTTCAGCGGTAACAATCACAAATGTAATGTTTATTTGTTATTGGCGTTGATTTTGCGGAAGCATCATTAGGTACACAGTTATCTCGGGTGTTTTCATTATGAGAGTGCATTCTTTATATGCGATGATGTGGATAGTTTTAAGGGTTCAAGGCCGCATATTTTGTCGCGGTGTAACGGCGGTGGTTGGCACTACCTTGCGCCGGGATCGATAGCGGGCAGACGACGCGCGCCGCCACCGCCGCGCCGTTACCCGCCTCCACCTCGATGTGAACGCAGTAATCGCCACACGATTATCACTATTGTTGCCTGCGGACTGTTTGTTTGGGAACGAGCGAGCATCGCCGCCGCCGCCACCGCGCTGCGGTTAATGTCACCGATAAGACACTGATAACGGTTGAGTCGAGCGAGACCAACATTACGTTGAATGCTAACTGATAACAGACATATCACCTTACGACTCTGAAAATATTCCGTCCAACTTCATGTTAGTCAGATGAGCAAAAATAGGTTTGATACACTAGGGTGGGGTATGCTGGTATATTGAGCGTGTCGGCATAGGTAATAAATTTTGTATTTAAGATTGGCTTGTGCGTCTTGGAGACGTGGACAGTGGAGCGGGTAGATTTATCGTGGTTGGATACATATAGCGCAACAACATGATCACTCGACACGTGGGGCGCAAAGGCGCTCGCACGCAGCGTCCCTCTCGCACTGCAATGTTTTGAACAATCTCCGCAAAGTCGTTGTGTTCTACTAACGCTACTGTGTTTCGCAACCTCCATACCTAGTTGAATTTTGCAGTTCACACTGCGTCAACCCTGTCAATTAAGCCTTCAGATCCGATACACTCCAACGAACAGCAACAGTGTTATTGATCAATAACTTGATAATGCAAACGAACTTGGTAGCTCTGTAGAACAGAGCAAAGTTAGAGCTAAAACTGTATTCAGATTTTGTTGTAAGTACAGCTTCAGACCTTGGAAACTAGTAGTAAAGTGAGTGAATATGCTCCGACAACATGTTCGTACTACTACTACTTAGTAAGACGTGATCATCGCGCTCGTGCGTGTAAAACACGGTGTAACATAACTACTTGCATGACTCGTATTTTTATTACGTGTCGCCGAGAGGAAAATAATCGAATGCAGTATAAATTGTAGTAGGAGCTAAAGTTTGATTTCAGATTGTCTTGTCAACAGACGCAGTAAACTGTGTTATAAAACATTGGGCGGGCGTTCAGAGGAAAAATAGTAAACATTCAGTGACAGATATGTTGATAGGCGGGCGGCGCGACACGGCAACGTCGCCGGTCGCTTTAAATCTGCGCGCGTTTTGTTTACAACCACCGCCGCGAGCCGGCCAGCCGAGGTTAACCGCTGCGGTAACATTCGCCGAGTTTACGCGACCAGTATGGAAGCCAACACAATATCATACGCAAGTATGGAAACGATCGACCTCTCAAATCTTTCAACCGGTTGCTGTAACGTCGGAGCGAAGGATTTCTGGTTTCATTTAATGCATTATCCTATAAATAAGACAATAGAAAATTGAAGTTAAAAGGGCGCACGGATTTGACGGACGATTGTATAGGCGGATACGGGCATTTAACCCGGTTCGGCGCCGCTTGATAATATAATTCAAGATCGTATCGAGCGCGTGGAAATCTGTCAATTCGCGCGCGCCCTCTACAGCGGTGGGTCGGCCTCCGTCCCTCCTGTTCGGTGGTTGTGTTGTTGTCTTTGTCGCACACGCCCACGTGCGCCGTGTGACGTCACTCGCTCGTCGCCCCGACGACGTCACGGACCACCCGCAAGCCTCTTTGTCGCCCCTGCATCGGCACTGGCGAAGTGGGAGCCCCACAATGTTATTAGGGGTTGGCAACGTGTAATTCTACCCTTTCAGTTTGTTATTATAACACTGAACTAATAGCCGTTATGGTCAACTATTTGTTGTCTTAATTGAAACATGAAAACAATGTAATACACAATAGAAATAAGGAAAGGAAAAAGACAATAGGAGTGAAAAGAAAACTAAAACAAGCATGCAATAGAATGACAACTTCATTATACATGAAAATAACACTTTACATTTTGATAAACATTAAAACTATGAGAAATCGTAGGGTAAAGCCAATCATAGGAGATAAAACAAGTCTTGAGACCGCCTTGAAAATATTGCGACGATGTGTGTGACCCGTAGCATCGACCCTCGCTCGGCTCGGTAGCGTAGGTCGGTCCTCTTACAAGCTACACGGTGGCGCATCGCAGGGCGGATCTCAAAACCATCTGCGCGGCCGAAGCCCCGAGACACGCAGCTGCTCGTGTCGCCAGCCCACCCTCTCAAACACTTTTGTTTTAACGTACCTACACTATTTATATTTGCCGTGAGGAGTAACGATCCGAGCCAATGTAATTTAATGATATGTAGAAATTGTTAACGACATACTAAATTAGGTTCATATGTACGAGTATGTCTCGTGATTCACTAATTTATATGTTAAACAGAATGAAACAAAACCAAATGAGAAAGTATAAAAGATGATTTGAATATAGCGTTACACAATAGTTGTGCGGCGTTGTATCATAAATGCATTAGCGGCATATCGCAATCGACAAATGCGCAATGCTGTAAGGTGTCAAACTGCCATGACTTAACTGAGACGAATCGATAATATTGGTACAACAATGTTAGTCAAAAGTTAAAATGTTTAAAAATGTAAAATCATAAATGCCGCCGATATGTGTTTGCTACCGATCGATACATTGCTAGCGGGCGGTGCGCACGCGCATCAATAAATAGCCCGATCCGGTGCGCGCCCGTCGATACACGTCACGACGATTTTATTAATAAAACACCGAACAACGCGCGGACGAACCGAACGTTCAACAACCCCGCGCAAGCCGCTTCTTACGTGCACTCTTTACATAGTTACATAACCTAGACCGATCCGACCTGGTCCACATTCTAAATGTACATTTCATTGTAATCAGTTACAAAAACTACAATATCATCCAAATATACGAAAGTTTATTTCGTAAAAATAAAATGTACTAGCAGCAACGGTAGCTTCGTTACAACTATGACAACTGGCGGCGTCTCCGAAGCGAGTAGCTAAGGCTTTCCCACGGCCTCCTAGCAGGCCCACGCAAAACTTGCGTACATCGACGACATTGTTGGAGTTGGCACATTTGATTAGACCGGTTGTTAGTCAGTGGATGATGTGCAATAAGATAAATAGGTACGTAGAAGAGTTTGTTCATTGCTTCAATGCGGTAACGGTAACGTACGAAGAATTGTCGGTTGGTTTACAATTCACAGCCGTAATAACGCCATTCATGAAATATCGGTACGTACGGATGGTGGAATGAATATTAAACGGAGTAAAGTTATTTATCATCACCATCAAAATATAGTGTTACAGTTCTTAGAAAGTGGTTGGTGAGCGCCTAGCGGCATGGCATGGCTGCATTTCACTTGCGGAGCACTCGCATCAATTCCCACAATAAATGCACTGAGTGCGCACGCGCATTCAACCCACGCGGCCCTAACTACTAATTAATAAACCTAACGGCTTGTTTCCACACTCTCGTGATTTATTTAGTCAAGCGGAACAATGTGGGGAAAAAGAAGATGGTGAAAGTCAGATATAACCTTTACGGTTTTACATAAAATGGAACTTTATAAGCCAGTTAAACAACTTGCGATTTAAGAAAAAGTAACACTGTTGTTACAGAGATAAAGTCACCGCGACATACATGGCTTGAAGCAAATGTTACCATAGAACTTGTTTTTTCTCTTGAACGGTGGACATTAAAAAGGTAAAAGCTTTAAACACAAAAAGTTTTCCATTTAACAAAGGGGAGCGGACGAACAATCTGTTATCTATGCTCATCTCAAACAGATCATCCGCGCGAGTGTTTGTATTAGATAATGACGGAAAGACGAACATTATGTTGTATGAAATATTATGGTTTTAAATAAAATATTGCAGCATTTCATGTATTGGAAATTCACACCTGAATAGTATAAGCGTGTATTTTTCCTCCTACCCTTGTTTATTTCAAGTCATGTTCAGAGACAACTTTTGTGATCAAATCAACATTTTGAGACAAATTGAGAATTTCATTAAAGCAATTCTCTTCTATGACTTAACTATGAGAACCCTTATTTGTAGAGGGCGTAACATGGGCATCAAACGGGCGCACGCCGGGCCTGGGTCAACGACTGCGCCCCAGCCAACCGCAGGCCGAGGTGAAATAATTCATCTTGTTTATTCGACACGGGTCTACCAGACTTAGCACTAAACGTAAACATAAATGGAAATCTCTGGAATAATCATATCATATCATATCTGGAAGTCTGCCTATCGGTTAGTCATAAATACCGAACCTTTTGCACAGATCATTGAATCAGAATCACAAAGATTTGCGAATATGGTATATTTTTCAGTGATTATAATTTGGATTTAAAATTGAGATTAGTAAGCAAACAAAAAAGCAAAAGTTAAATAAAAGACGCATTTTCTAACATGGGTGGGATATAGCTAGAGAATTTAAAATAGAAGAATAATTTATCAAAAGGAACGAAGTAAACCTGTTTAAGCACGTCGGTTAAAATTTAAAACAGTAGAGTTCAGTGACAGGCCGCCAACACGTAAACGGCCATCAACAGGCCCATTGTCAGGAATTCGGGCGACGAGCCGGCGCACGCTCACGATAGCAATTTATCGTCCGCTGTTTAAACTGGCCTCTACATCCCAAAATACGTGAAAAGGTATGTAGTAAGAGATGCAAATACACGCAGTGTAGGGATAAAGTAAACACAATAATATTGTGTACATCTCAATTACAAGACGTGCCTCCCTAACCCAGGTCTTGTTTAGTCCTTGCACATCTGGCCACATAATGCCGTACACATGTACAGGACCACCATGTGCAACAAAGATCAGGTGTCAGGTCACACTGACCGCGGGCAAACCTGGCCGAACGGGTTATCCAGGCAACCGACTCGCCCGGCCACCGACACGAGAAAGTAAAAACGAAATATTTTGATACATCAAATGCTACCGATGACGTTTGTAAAAAGTGTACACCGATTACTACAGCCTTTTAAAGATAGCAATCCGAAACATCGAGAGTAGAAGGTGAAGAAGAAAAGGTACGGCAACGATGAGACAATTAGAATTAAAGTGAACACTGTTGCATGAACAAAAAGATCTAGAGTGAGGCTCGTTACGGATAACGAGGCGTCCTCCGAGGCGAAGGCGAAAAGAAACGATTTAATTGCGTCCACAATTAGCCTACAAAACAACCTGTTGCATTCGCATTACTCGGACGTTTAAATGAGAAAAAAAGAGGTGAGTTACACTGGTTGAATAAAATCTCGATCGCTTTCGGGATCAATACTAGAATTCTTTCAAATTACTAAATTTTCAGGTTGCACTGAACCTGAAAATTTGGGAGAAGGGCAGTGGACAGAAGCAAAACCAAATACATAGTGGTTATCGTAAATATGCATATTATAGCAGGATTAGCACAAAGCCCGTACTTCCCTCACTGTCGGCGGTACGTAGCAGCAACGTCACAGGCTTGCTAGCATTAATCGGCTAATTAGCCGGCTCTCGTTACTCCAGCGTTACATCGTCTAGACGTATTCCGGCTTTGTTCCAAGCTTGAGGGATTACACACAGAGAATTGATGGAGCTTTTACAGTGATTGTTGTCTAGTAACAACATTTTAGCATACATTTTCTTGAAAGAATTTGGAAGAAACACATGAGGAAAGTAGGCACATAGGAAACTTATAATAAAAAGCTATTATAGATTTTAAAAAAATGCACAATTGCAACTAACAAATATAGAAGGTATAAAAATACAAACAAACAATCTGAAAATGGCAGTGCACAGACCAACGAGTATAGGCGAAAGTTTTAAAGAATAACACTAAACGTAGAGTTACGATTGGCCTCCTCAATGAACTTGGGAAATTTTACTAGATACTGGCAGTCTGCCAAGAAAACATGATGTGGCTCAAGCCGTCAG
>CATOBL010000394.1:0-31950 GCA_951394255.1 Polyploca ridens
ACAATACGAGTATTCGCGTACAAAACCCTCTTTCGATTCGAACAAAAACTCGTGATCGGCGTAAAATTACGGCTTGACGTCGCGTCGTCCGCGTAACGCCGATGAAAAATGATTATAAACCGAAATCGCTCAAAATCCACAAAGACACGGCGCGTTACCCGGCTTTGTTCGCTTGTCGGACGCCATGATTTATCGCCGCGCCGGGAATCGAACAGCATGCAAAATGTTGCGTCACGCAACGTTCATACATACCCTACTACGATGCTACGAGAAACCACATGCTACGAAAATGTCATAGAACGTATTTGTAACACTGGGATTTTCGACTATCTTATTATGAAGTATACTTTTAGTCTGTGTTCAGTAGGTACTAAATAATGCAAGTAATATGTAAGCGATATAAATCGGACGAATGAGACGTCATTTCGATTCGATACGTATCGGTATCGTGGGGGACTTAATGCTTAGATTCTCATTGATTAAGTATACCTATTTAGTTCGACGAGGATTATGAAGCATGTTTTTTGTATCTGGAAATACCTATCATGTAGGAGTTATTGACCCAGCTCGGTAGCAGAATTAATACCACATATTATAAAAATAAACTATAATGAAATAAGAGGTAACGTAATTCATGCGTAGCACTTATTTGCTCGATAAAGATGAAGGTGTATCCAGGGATTTATAGATTACATATTTTCATAGAGAAAATCCTAGAACTAACGAAATCATTATTTGTTCTAAGTACTATTGCTTGATGGTAATCAATTGGAAAATTGTTCGCAGGTTTTAACAATAGTACTATAATAATGTCAATGAACTTAACCATTTTGAGGCTGAACCTCATCGACAGATATAACCATCGCAAAATATCTGAAGCAGGCTATTGTTTTGGAATACATGAACAAGTGAGTGTGACCTAAGAAAGGTGGTCAGAGCACAATAGCTACATATCGACGGCAGCGGCAGCGGGTCGCGGGCGTGTCTAATGTGGACTAATGCTACCCGGAGCCGCGCACAATGACACAGACAGACAAAACTGTCGCGGACACACGGTACCTGTTCGCATTGTTCGACGATACGAGCCTAACGACGGACGGATGAGCTCGAAATTTAAAATAGACTATCGTAGTACGTAAGGTGGTAGAGTTCTGAACCAGCAATCTCAAGCTCGAAATTTTACGACATATTATAGTGTTGACACCTTATTGTTTTTTATATATGATTAGTATATCGTCGTAGGCAGTCGTCGTCGTAGTAGCTAAGATTATATTTTAAGTCAATCAAGTTAATAAAGTTACAGTCAATTTACAATGTCACAAATAATGTCTAGTAAATACTTTGAAAATCTTCGACATCTTCCTTTCTGCAAACAAATATACCACACAGGAAAGCTCTATGAATTATATTTAATTTAATTATTTAGTGACTTTTCTCGGCATACAAGTAAGCCGGCAAAATGTAATTGTCGCACGACAACGCACCCGCGCACCGGTAGAGTCGTCGTTCGTAAACTATTCGGCTCACACGTAAGCTGTTACGGGCGGAGGATAATGAATACAAATACACGGCTATTTAACTTCCTCGCGCCGAGATCAAGTGAATATTAATATACTTTTCGCTTCGGATCTTTTATTTCAAGGGTAAGGGCTTATTTTTAGGATGGGTTTACATGCCGCCACTCTGTAGCCTATGGGATCCACTGTTCATGTTTTTATCCAACATTCAGTCACCTAGGAAGTTTCTTCAAGAAGGTTTAAACCAATTATGTATCGCTGTGACTAAATATAATACAAAGTAATCGCTTTCACATTTAAGAAAATTTACAATTAATATGGAAATATAATAATAGCATAGTTCCCATGTGTAGCAATTATTAAATAATTTCTTATGCGTTAGGAGTAGAGTAGGTACAGTGTAGTATTGCGGACATGATGCAACAAACGCAACGAGTTGCAAAGGGCATGCATACCTTCGATCTCGTCCAACTTGATCCTACGCGCTGATAACTGAGTAATTATTGCAATAATCATGTTTTATCACAATTTGTATAGAAATAATTCCTAGAGAGCTTACCTATGGCCAAAGGTACAACTGTATATAACGTAACTTTCAGAATACAGTGGAATCAGTGCCCTACCCTATGCTGTAAATTATGCATGATAAATCTCACAAATTTATGGAGCTATGCTGAATTGCTGATACTAAAATGATTGTTTGTCAAAGTTGAGGTAGCGTCATGAAAGTCCAGCATGAGGCCCCCCGCACACGGCGCTACTACGCGCGGCGACGGCTCGTCGCGGCGGCAACAAGACGCGTGCGTGACGTGAATACGCATCATACGAGCTACGGCCCAGCGACCAGCGACCGGCGACCGGCCACAGACCAGCTAGTGAGATGTTTTGTTTGTTTATTGTAATTTGTAGCTCAACTCAACACACTGAGTCGACGTCATCTGAATATTGGATCCGTACTCATTGCTGTTTCGAAGTCTCCATGTCCATATTACGAAAATACAAAAACATCAACAAAATTCAAATGTAATATGTAGATTTTAGAATGCAACACAATAAGAATTTGTTTAATTGCAAAAAAGGAAAAATATTCCTTGATCAGTAAACAAATCATATTTTCGTTTTAATTTGCACAACGGTGTTGTTACTATAATTAAAATACCGATAATTAAATCACTAATTAATAACTCAAAGATGACTGAGTTACGACTTCAGAAACGAATCAAAATAAATATCTGGATTTACCTAGTAGTTTTAATGGCTATCATGTTACAATGTACTGTTTGCGACCTTCATAGGCGTTCATTATCGAATTAAATATTGAACGATACAGAGGTGTCGTGATGATGAACCTCCATTAGGCTCAACGCAGGCGACATGACACCGCAACAACACTTCCCAGAAATACAGCACTGTCTCACGGCTTGTCCTTGGTTACCTATCACGCTAAACAAATCGCAGCGGTGTTACTACTCGTACCTGTGTGACAGTAGTGCCGCTTTCAGTAGCCTAACACTACTGATAGGCTAGCTAGAGGAATAATTATGATCCTAAATAAACGATGATTAAGTATAAGTTTATTGAAATATACAGAAATGTAAAAGAAAATTTATTTGTATTTATTAATACATATACCACAAGAAATGATCTTACGCGCCACGTACTTGACGTATTAATAAATATTACGGTTTTGAGATTTTCTGGCAACCTTAAAGATAGACCAAAAATGTAAAGTTCTAAAAAGTAAATCAATCAAATCAAATCTTGAATTCACAGGAGATCCTATGCAATTCATCACACCTGAATCCAATTATAGAATTAAATAAAATAAATGACTATTTTATATAAAAACAAAAAATATACAAGATATTAAGAAGAGAATTTGGGATATTTATTCTATTTTGCAATATTCCTCGAGTGGCCATATAAAACCCGCAGGTTATGGTTAACTTTTTCAAAAATACTCTTTACTACTGCAATGTTTTATACTGCGACTATATCGTGGCATAATCAGCCTCCGCTGAATGCTCGTTGGTAATTTGTGCAATTATCAGATACATTTAATAGCTGATATCTAGCACGGACGATTTCTTAAAACGACGTTAACAACCTGTGAAGATATGGCTCTCTCAACACTTCACTACACATGTATAATAGTGATTACATATCTATAAATTAAAAAGTAAAAATAACATTTCACTCAAATTGAAATTATAATCTCGTATAATCCATAAAAGCACAGTTTTATCAGCTAAGAGCTAAATTTAACGCTGCTAAGTGATGAAATCAGACCATCCATTATCTACGCAACTAGAATACAAAGACAATCAAGACATAAAAGCTGGCGCTCAGTACGGAAGGTTGGGCGGTCATAAAAAGGCAGCTATCTGATTCAACAGTAAGAAATCTGTTTGTCTAGCTATCCGTCACATACTTCATTACTAAAAATCATTGGTAGAGTCAATTGTAACGTTTATAATATCAGGGCCTAAACAGAATAAATGAATGTAAGTTTGAGTATTTTTCTAAGACAAGTTTCGAGTACAAGATACTGTGTAGATTTTGGGACTGAATAATTTGAAATTAGATCATACGAGTATCGTTTTATTTTTGTTCGTATTTTAAATTTATTATTTAATCTATTTGTATGTTTAATCGGAGTATAAAACAGTTGGCTGGTACGGTCGCGTCGCGGGCAGCGCGGTCATTACCCGAATTCGGAGGGACACGGGCGCGCCACAAAAACATGAGACAAAGAAAGTGCATTTTCCTCCACAGTAATCGTATATTATTTGGAGCGCAATACATTATTCATGAGAGTATGATACGTGGAGTAAGGTTCACCGGTACAGTCAGCATCGCGTCGTCGTAACACCGCACCGGCATTGTTACAATGCCGCGAATCATTTTAGAGAAATTCAAATAAACTAGTTGTAGAGAAACAGGCGTAGCGTGGCGTATCGGACGTAACGTTAAATGATAATGATTATTTGAGCCTGTAATTATATAGGTATTTGTAATTATTAATGTTTAGAAGAAGTATTAGTTGCGCACACGATACGATAGCTACGTTAATGGGCTCTCAACTCTATAAATAAGGTAAAGTCTCGCTGTTAATGAGCCAATTAAAACCTGAGATATTTTTGAAAATAACTACTTCCGACGTGAACGCAGATCTCATTCAAAACGAGTTTCGAATACCTCATCTTCACCGGTCTGTTGGGAATCCCTTTTTGAATCCATTTTTATTAGATATCATACTTATAATTGCGTGGAAAATTCTTTTCAAAAATTGTTTGTACTTGTTATCCGCATACGGTCAATCTTTCTGAATAGGAAATTAAAAGACTCAGATATAAAAAAAAAAAAAAATTAAGAAGTTGTACGCAACAAGAAAAGAAATATATTTAGTATACCTGTTACAGATGTAGTTAGAATCTTAAATCCATATAATATAATTAATAGTACACTTTGTTCTGCTATCGCTACTTGGCGTCGCGTCGCTCGGTACCTAACGTCGAGGTTTGAGCCGCGCAGCACTTATCGCGCTTTATTGTTGCTAAGTGTTTATTTAAATATTGGCCTGCGCTTCCTATCAGCGCATCTTCACCAACTATACATATTATTTGCTTACCTACTTCATGAATGGTTACGCACCGGTGTTTAGGCTGAGGCTGACTGTATTGTTTATACTTAGTTAAACTTCGAAGTAAAAATGTGAGTTATTTGAAGATTTTTATTTCGTTTAAACGATTTTGCTAGTTTATTGCTAATGAGACGTTATTTTATTTTTTATGTGTATAGGCCTGTGTTTGACCGCAATCTCACCATGGTAAGTGATGATGCGGCCGAAGGTGGTAAGCACACAAAGCCTAGAAGGAACTGGCTCTCAAGTGCAGCTATCGGAACACACCGAAAGGTGCTTGGCGACACATTTTCAACTTGAGGGTGGTAGCCAGCCAGGCGGGTACTACAAAGTACCCTACCACCGTGCTATGGTTTCCGCACGATGTTTTTCCTTCACCGAAAGCTCGTCTCGGTATCCGACGACACTACCACTGAGCTATCATCTCCTTTTTTCTTTCCATAGAGTTAGTTGAAAATACCTACCTATACTGTTTTCAGGATTAGAAGATATCGGTGACAGTTCACTTTTGACAATTATAGTCATGCGCATTAACGATATCCAATCGATTTTTTTGTTGTATCGAGAAAGTTAATAAAGAAAGTCTAATCGATTTTCATTTTAGTGCTTTTATTTTCCAAATTATATTTCCTTATCACTGTCTTACTGCTATATACCGCCTCGTGTGTAATTACCAACTTTGCACACATGTATCATACTGTACTATTATCGTTGTTCTTAATTTCAGATAATTATTACAGGATTTATGAGAAATTATGTTTGTTAATTGATATTTACCTAGTAATGTAAGAATGTTCTCTCTCTCTTTGATATCGTACCGATATATTGAATTTTTTTGGCATTTAAAAATATTTTGATATTGATAAACCTATTCAAAAATAATCGATATAACATATATCGATACTTTTTTGAATTTCCCTGTCGATCAAGCATTATCAATCACTATAGGTAAATGTTCCGTTTCATGCAGCAAGTATTTTAAGGATATCCTATTTCTTAATTATTAAAATTATCAAGCTATATTAATGTGCTAAAATTATTTCTTGGTTATGTATAGCGATATATATTGTATTTTTGCAATGATATAAAATGGAAATTAAAATATTTTGTTGTAAAATATTATATTAGTTACTCGCAAGTAGTATGTGAACCGGAAAATGTGAACTGTCACCGATATCTTCTAATCCTGAAAACAGATAAATAACTCTATAAAACCCTATGGAAAGGAAATCCGTCTCATTATTCTCAGCAAAAGCAAACTTTGAAACCGTATGTTAGAGTCTGAATTTACATGCACAAGTGTCGTGAAGAGAAATTTGATACCATTTCAAATTATCTACTTTAATTATCTTTATTAAATCAGCTGATTTATTAGACATGTGTCGAGTGGGAAATATAGATTATCGAAAAAACTTTATTAAGTTCAGGAAAATAATTTAATCGTGACAGAGTTAAAATAAATGATGCAACGGTCTCAGTTGGCACCGGACCGCTTCGCTAGCTGTATGTACGTACACTCCCCTCTACGCTTATTAAATTTTCCTAAAAGAAAATTTAATTAAGAGAGTTTTTCTTTTTATTTCACACCCCAGATTTCATTATTGGCGCGGACCGCGCGAAAGGGTTTACTCTCAAGCATTACCAATGATATAGAGCGGGCAAAATTAAATTATGCAAAACAAATTCATAAATCGTTTCCATATTTAAAGAATATAATTTTTTTTCTTTATTTACTTCAGGATGGTTAACTATATGACATTGCAATTATGTTCTTTATTAATTTCAATATCATCAAATAAAAGTTTAAAATTAAATTGCTCTGGCGTGGGTATGGGTACTTATCTAACTCACAAAATGTATAACGTGGCAATTCAATTTTACATATGCTCAGTTGCTGTTCCACAAGATCTTATTAGTATTTCATTAGTTATAAGGTGCTTCATCATTAAACTTGGATATAAGTACCTGTCTAAACATGTCTTTAATCGAGACCCATGTAGCGGTTACTAGATCTATGGCACCGCAGTACGGTGGACGTGTAAAAAGTGGAAAGTGAAATATAAAAAAAACGTTATTATAACCGGTCGGTCGTAATTCGGAATCTGTTGTTAAGAACAATTTACGACGCGCCTTATTAAAGGGCCGCACTACGTCTCTACTAATAACTTAGCCCTTTTAGAAAAATACGCTGACATTCTGTTTCGAAATCAACGTTCTCATATTTTTAGTTTAGTTAGGGTTGAGGCAGACTTGTTGAGGGCTAAATAAAACGTCTATAAGTAAACTTAAATCTTGGTTTTTAGGAAAAAAAACATGCATGTTTAGGTATTTGATTTTATCGATAGAATTAAATAGGCAAGTAGCATAGAGTAAAAAGATTGATAGAGCGACTTGACCTACTAGAGCATGTGCGTGACACGGGTATAATCAACGCTGTCTTGAAACAAACTGCGCGTTCATAGTTTGAATGACTAAATACTTATAAAACTACCAATTCTCGTTTTTTATCAATACCTTTACCGAGAACAAATGACAAGGAAGTCATATAGTCATCTTTGCTGACAGTAAATCACTAGAGTACGATATGTCTATAGAGCAACAAAATTATCTGGTGCGGTGACCAAAAGAGGAACTATTGACGCCAGTTTCAAATGTCAATCTGCCTGGTATTCACCGTTGGTTGTTTGCTCCACCAAATGCAATAACAGCGCCACTCTTACCGGGCCACATAAGTTTGTGGGACTTATGTATATGCAAACTGCTCTGGCTCTGAAGTTTTTAACGCTATCTATTAATATTCTTACTCCATGGGTCCATGTGGTCGAATGTGGTAAGTACACAATGCCTAGACTAGAAGGTAACTAGTTCTTTAGCTCAGCTACACACACATTGATAGCTTAGATTGGTGAGTAAGACAAAGTATGCTACCAATTTGTATTATTATAATAAATACATAACCAAATCACACGGTCACTTACTTTATGTTTTAATTTATCCTTTTATAATTAAACGGTATAAAATATAGGCCATAAATTAAAACACAAACTATATAAAATTGTTAATTAATCATCATATCATTCAACTGTTGTCATAATAAAATGCGCAATGCATATTTTTAAATTATTTTGAATATTTGTTGCTTCATATTGCCAATGTATTATTTAAATAAACTGGCATATTCAAATGGCAAACTGTTTCTCAAATTAATACTGAATCACTTAACGATGAGTGCTTTTAAGCTACTGATACTGTTCATTATGTCTGTACTTTTACATATTTACTTTTTACTTACAAGGAACCGATCAGAACATTATATTGCGGTGTAATGGTTGAATAGTTAGTTAGATATTCGTTTTAAATCATGATTCTTCGATTAGCTTTTATAATCATGCAATAAAAACAACAATTTACCTAAGATGGAAAGCGTTATGTAAAATACGCCAACGTAAGTATGCCACTAAGTTGTAGATTTCTATAAAAATCTTTAACACATAGATATCGGATCAGCGAGGGTTTATCCAATACCTCATTTGGGATCTATGAACGAAGATGCGATGACATCGCGAGCGACAGTGCCGTTTCGAGAGAAATATTCAAATGTTTAGATTTCGAAACGAGATTCATAAACTGATAAGATATTTTTTATACTGAGACGCTCTCGATGGTCTAGAAATTTTGCAATAAAACCCGCAAATTACAGAAAACCATTAGAAACCGTGACATTAATGACATGTATTTTTTAATTTACACGGTAGATACGCTCGATGATAGACGGATATGATGGCTGGATGGAGTCAATCCGGACTTGTGCATGTCAGATTTTATTGGAGGTGCCGATATTTTGAAGTAGATATTGATGTTTATGTGACGACTTCGATGAAAGGGGAACCACGCTCAGTGACTTGAATTTTTGATGTTACAAACTTGTAGTTATGCAAAATGAAGCCAAGAATTGTATTTTTATAGATACAAGTAGACAAATGATTGTTTAACAATACCTAATGGAAACGCTAAACGCATTTGCGTGAAGGACCACTTGATATGAATGAAGTTATTCCATTTAACCGGGAGGGACGCGCGTCCTATTATAACAAATGATGTCATTGTTATATTTTTAACCGCGAGCCGTTAGAATACCGATTTCACATAAAATTTATTTTCGCCCCAAAAATATCACGACGGTCATACAATATCTCATTTCTAGTTTGAAAACCGTTCATTTAAAACGTATAAAATTACGATTAAAAATGCAAGTTTCTGCATCCACTCCCTCTTGTCTTAATAATTCAATGATACAATTTCCAATAAAGTGAACAAATATTGGTTAGAGAGAAAGTATGGTCGTATAATAAATCGTGTATGTAGCCCATCGCACCTGACTGCGATTGGGTAAATTCATAGTTTATGAAGAGAGGCACGGGAGGGCGCGAGGGGGCTCGCTCGTAAACCATCTTCAGTGGAATTATGCATCCCTTGCGTGCTGTGGAGCGCGGCTCGACATTTATCAATATTTGATGCGTGCTGCAAATCGATGCAAGCCGAGATACCCTCTAATCTGTATTTACGATCTATTTGGATGATGTTCCTCCTCTTCGTCCGTGTCATGTCATGGGCACGCGTGATCACTTTTATTGCCTATTTTGGGAAAATCGGTGCATTATGAATTCTGACAGATATGATTATAAAATTGGTTATAATCAAAACCGTATGGTGTATCAGTATCTACAGAAATGAGATAGACTCAACCCCCGGCAATGTGTTGGCGACACTGGTGACTAAATTATTAGGATAAAATAAACTGCATCTTTGATAGCCTTATGAAACGAACTTAGAGATTAGATAAACGATAACAATCGTTATCACGCAAACTATGATTCGTGATTCGAAGAATTACCGGTCGATGCTGACATGCAAATATGAATTTAGTACCTCAATAATCAATCAACAACAAAAAAGGCGCTGCCCAACGTGTGTCCTGTGTCGAATACAAGCTACCAATGAATACTTGAAACCGTAGTTGCTGTGTCCTGTAGCAGCGATCGGACACAGTTTACGTCTGAGCAGGGAGTGGCTGATTTCATACTGGTTCTATAGAAATCAAATATTCGTTGGTAGCTTGTATCCGACACAAGACACACGTTCGCGCAGCGCCTAAGACATAAAGTAAAAAAATCGGATCTAAAAATATTTGTAATTATAAACATAATCCTTGTTGAAAATGTTTGATACAGTTAAGCTGGCCACGTTCGTGTAGTCACAAAATTTACTAGGCCTCTAAATAGGCCCAACGACAGCTATCTAGAACAAACAACACTTCACCTTGAAATATTCACAGGAAGTCCGTACCTGTTTACCGCAGATATTAGGTACATTAGCGTTATCACCCCAGCCTAGCTCCAACTATTCTGAATAAAAAACAAGGTTTTAATCACGCGGTTAGCTGAACTAATGTGTCGCCAGGCGATAACATTGAAATTGAACGAGATATTGTGTGCGTTGAAAAGAAAATATGTTAATGAAAATACTAAAGAATGTTTTATATTTTATTTTTATATTGTTAAGGGAGCTAAAAAACATACGGCTTGACTATTACCGTAGCTAATTGACGCTTGCATCACTCGCACGTTTCGGAAAAAAATAAAGTATAAATAAGATCATCTACCTAAGATTATAAAGCATAGTTTCATCTGTCAAGTATCAGGAGTGGAACCAATGCTTATATTCTCAATACTCGAACTTCTGTTTTCATTTTCTGAAGTACTGGACGGGAAGCGTATAACCTAATCAAGTATTTAAGACCATAAACAAACTTATAGATTTAATTCTGCCAATATAATAAAACCGTGAGAACGATAACTCTATAAAGCACTAAATGAAATTGGTATCAAAATAATTGCAAACTTCATTAACAGTCTGGATCGCATAACGGTGTTGCCAGCGATTAATACTCACAAATCATAAACATTGAATTTCACCAGCAATCACTGTTTATATTTTGATAGATACTAAATGCTACTAAAGAGCTACTTCACACACACTTTTTTGAACTACGGACAGTTACTTATGCCATTGAATTGACATAGCTTCAAACGGTTTTAGAGACTCTACGAGTTGGACTTTACCGTATAATGTAGTGGAAATAAGTGATTCAATAAGTGATTACAAGGAATGAAGATTGGACTTCATAAGAGTAATCATATCATTATCAGCAATCTGGAGTCCACAGGATATACCTAGTCATATTCCATTGAATGCATTGCTAGAGGTAGTATTTCAACTACCTCTAGCAATTTCCAATTGCTGACGTAAATAGTCGCTAATATTAAAAGTATCGAGTGTGAGGTGTCTTTAATCAGTCGGCGGGCGGTTTATTAAAATAGTTGTAAAACGATTAACTGTAGACATTCGCTAATTAGCCGCGTCACGTGTGCCGAGCGCTATGCCCACTGGCTGTTTACGACTCTGCCGAGCTACCTTGCTGGGTTACTTATCATAAATACACATCAGGTGGTCAGTTTCACTTATTAACCATCATTTTTAAAATGAGTATAAATATAAATCTTCGTGATCATTTTTATTTGACCTGAAATACTTTGAGTAAAGTATTTCTACAATCAACAAAGACTTCTGATGTAGTCAGGGATATATTTCAATAAATAATAATTTTTCGACGTTCACAAAGAGTCAAATAGATTCGAGCACAAACGCCGAAAACAAACATTCACAGTGTTAGTCACGTTGCACCATACTAATCGAGCAAAACCTCACCTTTCATGAATTTATAGGATTGTTTTCGTGCAAAAAACATAAATTTATCTAAATCGTTTCAACATTCTAAAATTTGATTCTAAAGCATATTTTATGTCTTATTTCTTAAGCTAACAAAACCATGTGGATTCCTCGATCACCGACGAGTCAAAGTATGGTCGTAAAAAATAATATATTGAAATGTATGATAATAGGTAATCGAGAGCATTAGGTAGCCACTGAGCGGTTCCTAACGAGCGGATGATCATTCAGTATCAATCATCTTACAATAATATTGAGTCGAGATCACATACAAAT
Organism: Polyploca ridens; assembly: GCA_951394255.1. Taxonomy (NCBI): domain Eukaryota; kingdom Metazoa; phylum Arthropoda; class Insecta; order Lepidoptera; family Drepanidae; genus Polyploca; species Polyploca ridens. Next base: position 12,226 of record CATOBL010000394.1, read on the forward strand.
AGGTGTGCGATATATCACGTAGAAGTAGCGGGTGTCAGTGGTCAGTGATCGTTCACACGGTGTCTAGGCATTGTCTCGCGGATGCGTCTCCGACCGCGACGGTCGCCGAGCCGGGCAGCCGTCGCCGCGGCCACGCCGACTCCCACTTAGCCAGCACCATCCCCGCGGCCTACGCTCGCTCACTCCAAATCCACGGCCTATAAAACAACATTTTCCACCATCTTATCTTTAATTTGGACTGGTTTTAGTTTTTTTTATTAGAATAGTTTCGCCTCGATACCGGTCCGACTCCTAGCTGAAGGTTGTTTATAGATAACAGTAAAGCGTATATTTATTGGTCGCCGCTCCGACTGCGCAACTCTAAGGTCGCTTGTCGTACGAACGGCAAGGCGACTTGAAATATCATAGTTTCGTGTTTCATAATGAGTTAAACATGTTTTTGTGGGTTACGGCGGGCGTGGAGCCGCCTTCGTGTATGCAACATGATAAAAAATATATACGCTTTGAATTGAGTGGAGGAAGAGTGAGACGGTTCGCGCCGCCCCGTGCGCGACGCGTCGTAAACTAACGCGCAACGCTAAATAATGGCCGCGGCTATTGGGACGGAACGTTTCGGTTGATTGTGTTCGCAGTTATAGATATTTTTCTACGCTTACGTTTCCTTTTACAGCGAGAAAAACGTGAACTTTTATCATGCACAAGCTCTCGGTATTACCTTAAATGGCGAACTCGGTTGCATAGCTGCAGACGAGCGGCGTGTGACCAAATAGAAATGAACTTTATTTTAGAATAAGATTAGAGATTCATTTACAATGCAGATCCGACTATTTATTGCAGTTTAAAATAGAATTCATTGCGGCGTAACTTCGATTGGTTTTTTATTTGCATTAAGAAATGACATTTTGACAGAACATCTGGACATATGTACGTACATGCGCGCACGCAAATGCATCTCAGTTTGCCATTTATGCTTAACAGTTGCCTTACTTGGCTTGTAACTACCGCCGGTGCATTTATATTAGATAATCAACGTAAATTATAATAATTTTCATTCACGACCGACACGCTCGCTAGTAAATATGGAGTAAATTTTAATACAATTTGATTGGTGTTTATGACTTTGTAATTTGTATCGACACCCTTTAAATCCTAATTGAACTATAGAATGTAACGCACAAGTAAATTAATCAATACAAAATAAAATAAGAAATATTTCCTTAACATAGTTAAAATAATAAAAAAATATAATAACAATTCGACTCCAAGCCAGTCTGTGTGAACTTTTAAAAGTTTTCATTGAATGCGGTGTGTCCAAAACGCGGATGAGACCCGTGATATACTGATATTAGTTTTTTAGTGATCGCGCTCGTTAGGCGAATATATCCAACTTATACTACACTATCAATATTTAAATTTATTGTGACAATCCGAAGGTGTACTACCTCCTTCTCAGAGTCACGGATAGAAAACTCGTTATAAAAACTCAACTCGTGAACTTTACCATTTTAAAATGGTATTTCGCAAATTAATGTTTCACAGCAATGGCCTTAATGGATCATTGGATGGTTATAATGAGGTGTCTTGAAAACTTTACGCTCGAGTTTGTTACATTTGAATATTGACCTTATTATAAATAAATTATGACACAAGAATCGATAACTGTCCTGACCACTTTGTAAGTTGTTGTTATTAACATTTTCTAAGAGAATTTATTTCCTGAAGGTATTTGTAATAGCTTTATAAACCTTCTCTAAATAAGCATGTCAGTGTCTCAAACATAATAAAGGAATAATAAGACCAGCGGGCGGGGAGCTTTTTCCGCCAACGCGTCAGCTTGGCTATCCAAAGAGGAAACGCTGCCAGGCTTCTGGGAACCTTGCCGTTAATCGGAAGCAGCAGACTTGAGGAAATTTTCTATTTATAGATTGTATTTTGTACATATTTGTTGTAAATAAAGTACCAAATATAGTAAAAAAAAAAAAGAATTTAGTACAACTCTATGGTTTGCTCTATGTCGAAAATCAAAAGACGATTCACTTGTACAACTGAAGACACCATTATAAAAGTTCTATTATTTGTCGTAATACTCATACATAATAAGCTTCTTGAAGCTCAAGCCATGTTTAGTGCTTATCTCTGGGTATGGCTATAGTAAATCCTTTTAAGATAGACGTAGCCAAGTGTTTGGAACGGTGAAAGCATCCTTGCACTGCAGGCATTCTTAAAAAGGGTTGGTAAATACTCGTCTCGTATTACCGCGTCACTTCACTCATGCACCGCACTCCGTAGCGCCGGACACTGCGCACATACATTTAACTACTTAAAAATTTTTTTTGGTCACTAATTGCCCATTTACGAGTTTTTGTACTAAAACATCTTGTAAATGGGCAACATATTTACCAACTAATACTTACCTAACTATACCGTCCACACATGAAAGATCAACTATTAGTATACCAACATTTATGTTAACATTTTCTTTCTTATTGTTAATTTCACCTTGGAAAATGTGATATTTGAATCGCAACTCTATCGAAATCGTACTTATATTTAAAAATGTAAAGTAACTCTATCTGTTTGGTATCTTTTCACAACAAAACCTCGGAACCGACTGCGATGAAAATTGGTACGAAGGTAGCCTATGATACAAGGAGGGTTTTTTTCACATTTATACGAGGTAATCACGGTAAATGATGCTATAGCCAAAAGTTCTAACCACAGAAAACATAGTTTCTCTCATACGTCATCAATAATGTTCAGCCCACAGTGTCGACAGCCATGAAATAGGGCGCAATTTTATACATGGCTACGGCATAATTACGCAATGCGCACGAGTGCTATGCGCTGTCGCAATTAGCTACCCGCATCGTTTGCTGGAAATAGTTTTCCGCTATTTGTCTAGTTTATGGGACCCCAATCTTATTATAGAACTAAGCTATTTATGCATGAAGGGCAATACAAAATGTGTTATTTAAATAGGAAATGAGTTTTAGCATGACATCCAACTATTTTCTGCACATCTTTCCTTCTAGGCTTTTTGTTTAACACCCACGACCATATTATCACTGCAGCTCAGTAGTGATGTCGAATGCCGTGGCGATGGTTGAGGGTTCGAATCCTACAATGAACTTGAGCTTTCGGTGAAGGGAAACATCGTAAGAAACTGTAGTAGCACCTGACTCGCTACCAACCTCAAAATGAAAGTCGCCAATCCCCCACTTGTGTGTTTCCAACTTTTGCACTTGAGAGCCAGTTTCTTGGTACGAAACCCTACAAATAGCAAAAGCACTTAAAATAAACGTGACCAGTCCTTGACATTTTTTACATCTATTGGTTATTTATAGCATAAAGTTGGTATATATCCTGGCGACATATTTAAACTATGATTCAGTGTGAACAGGTTTGTTGTAATTTTCCTCGAGGATGCGCCAGCTATTGGCTGATTATTTACAGAAAGCGAACGAGTAGTAACGCTGTATCGCTTGTTGACATTTACAACTAATAACAAGGAAATGTCGAATTAATGGCATTTGACTCATCTTTTTGTATAAAGAATGGTTTTAATAAAAACTACGTTGTTATTTTTTAGTTTATTTTCATCAATTTTTTTTTTTTTTTTGTGACTAATAAATAAATCTTAAACACAAACTTATACACAGTTTGTTGTTAATACGCATTTTTACATAGATACAAAGCACACAACAATTATTCATTAATAATCGAACTAAAATTACATAAAAACAAAACAAACAATAGTACTTTCATAGTTAAGTTCATAGGTAGTTTGTTTAAGTTATACAATAGTTGTGATAATGAGTAAATTATTGCTTGCTTATTTTATTTTTGCTTAATTTAGACAATATTACATCCAGTTCATTCTGGATCTTTTTAACTTATGTATAATATTAACACTCTCTTTAATATCAGGATTTTTTGGCCCATAGATATAATTATTACCTTACAAACTAACGAAGGAATATGGTAGCCAAGTTCCTTTGGCACGTCTCTTTATATTAAAAAAGGGTATATTACTTTCAGAATTGGTGTCTCTACCTACCAATTGAGCGTGAGAATAATTTTCCATTTGAATAATTTGCAATGTAGGTACTAAGTAATATGATGAACAAACATACCATGCCAAACACATATAAAGTAGGTATTTATTGCGCATTACGCCTCGAATAAGAAATTAAATTGTATGTGACTATTGGATCAGAACGCATTTTTCATCATCACCTATTTTTATAGAGTCCAGAAAAAGATACTTTACTACATATCGACATTGAGCAAAAAACTAACTGCTTTCATTATATGTAGTTAGCCTTCCGCCCAATCAACCAGGAACTTTTGAAAAAGTTTTTTTTGTTTAGTCTTAAAGAAAAACTATAATCATAATAATTAATGTATAATTCTGTACAATATATGTAACAAAGAATAATAATATTAAATATAATTCTCTCTGAATAAAAAAATACATACTACTACTTTACTACTATTGTTAACTTGCCAATTTAAAGTTCAATTATTTTCCATTACTTATTAAATTATGCTTTCAGGCTTGCATTTGATTTGAAAGAGTCTGTTCAGAGTGCTTCTATGGCAAGAGTAATCACATTCTCAACTTGGTTTTGCTGATTGTCTTCAACTTACGACATGTTTTGATTGGTAATTATTTAAATAGGAGCAAATACATGCAATTTCTAAGTCGCTTCTTATTTTTAAATGAACCTTATCTGCGTGTTCGTACATTAGGCCTATAGTCCTGTGAGTGAGGAGCGTGAAGCGAGGAGTGCGCCGGCCGCCGACCTTGCGAGGGAAACCGTGTCAGGAAAATGCTTTCCTCCTGTTTGTACGCACTACGCTGCAAACAAGGCTCCACTTTAATACTTGCGATTTTTTATAAGCTTGTTTTTTAGACTTAGATGCAATAATATTTTGCGAATTAAATCTATACCAGAACTTAATGCGCACAAAAAGTAAATTTAAATTATTGTTGCTCCTGGACTTTGTCACAACAATTTATTCAAATATATGCGCGATACTGTGGACGCCATCCAAATTATACATTGTTCAACCTAACCTACACATAACTTGCATAAGGATAATTCAAATGTAATATTTGAGAAATAAATCATTGTCAACAGATAAGGGCAACATTCGCAAGTGACGGCTCACTTACGGGATGCATCACGTAGAGGTGTATATCGGCTATCGTCACCAGACGTCCGGTCGGGCATGCCGCGGCCCGTACAAGGCGCGTACCCAAATAGAGCCACTTGCCGAGCGAGCCGCGCGCCCGCGCCGCTGCGCTGGCGGAATACTAAGCGACGCACTCGCTGCCACTACACTACACTACACTACCGCGCTGTGCCCACAATCGATACGGAAAGAAATACAACCACTGCTCAACAATGTTTTTTGGATGTTCGAGTTATTTTAAATAGTTTATTTATAGGCATGCATTTTTTGAGTATTAATTGTAAGAGAAACCTCAAAATTTTAAAAATGTACTCAATGTGTATGTCTCTGTCATTGGGCTTTCACAAATCTTTTGGTCAATTCCAAATTAAAGAAAACTCGTCGTGGTCTGTCATTCTCTGCTTTGAACACGCTGTATACGAATATACGCAGTAATTCAGTATGTGAGTTTATGTAATTTGGGATTACATAATACCTATAAATTGCTATACATTTTAATTGAAAGGAACAGACAGGGCAATAGTGCAAAAATAAAATGTTTTTCTTTCTTTCTATCCTCTAGTAGGGGGTCCATATTTTTCGATTACGATTTAACACCCGGAGTGGGATTTTTCAAAATTGATAATTTTGCTTTTTAAAATAAAATACTTATAAATTGATTTGAAAATGATGAGGCTTTCTTACTAGCTCGACAGATTTATCAATCTATTAAATATATTATATTATCACATCAATTAATACCTTTAAAATTTTCCAATTTAATTCGTGTGACAGTTTTTAATTTTGGAGAAACGTTATGATTTATAATTAACTAATTTACCATCAAAAATGTTACACTAATAGGCATAGATTCGCCATGAATTAGAATGTAGTAACTCATACTTTCACTAGTTTTGATTAAATGCATAAATCGGCGCTGTCACATTAACATAACTCATAAGTTTGGATGTGCAAATATACCTATATTTTTTTTTATAGGGTTTAATACTTAACACAAATAAAATGCAATAAAAATCAAAAGTTCAATAGCTGATGAATGAATCGTCTTAATCAAAATCATAATCAAAAAGTCATTTATTCAGTTTAGGCCCTAGTAAGGCACTTATGAACGTTAAATTGGTACATACATACAGTTGATTCTACCACCTAATATATACTAGGTATAATTATATAATGAAGTTGAAGAGTTTTTTGTTTATTTATTAAAACGAGCTACTCTCTGGTACTAATAGTCGGATTCGAATTATATTAGTGTATCGATAGTGTTATTGGCTCTTATCCCGGGAACGATTTGGTTGAGAGCTTGCTTGCCGATTTGTGCGTGTAAATGTGATAAAGCTAATCTTTTTGGGCCGTCAATTTAGAAAGTCAATTAAAAAAAACCGGGAATGCGGGCCATCGGGGACAGTTAGTTTGAAATAAAATTCAAAGGTAAAAGAAACCTTATACCGGTAAGGTAGGTAAAAAAATTGAAAAAAATAGTAAAGATATTGTTTCAACCTTCGAACTCAATGTGCACCTCTCAAATATTCGAGGTCTGCACTCCAATCTCGACGCCGTCCATCACCACCTTGAGACGGACAAGCCTAACCTACTCTTTCTCACGGAGACGCAAATCAGATGTCCTTCAGACGCGGCATACCTAAATTACCCAGGGTATACCCTGGAGCACAACTTCAAACTACGCGCTGGGGTCTGCGTGTATGCTCGCGATGACATCTGCTGTCGGCGTCTCCGTGGCCTTGAAAAACCAGGTTTTTCTGTCTTGTGGATATTGGTGGGCACTGGTATAGAGCAAATTCTTTATGCCTGTGTCTACCGATCGCACAGCGGTGACCAGGAGACAATCGGGCTCTTTCAATACCTCGGCGAAACGGCGGACGTGATCCAGCGAAAATATCCGACCGCGCAGCTGGTCCTCCTGGGGGACTTTAACGCTCACCATCGTGAGTGGTTGTACCCATACCGGGAGACCGACCTTGCTGGGAGAGAGGCGTTGAAACTAGCACTTACGCTAAATCTCTCCCAGCTCGTTCGCGAAGCTACGCGCGTACCGGATGTTGCTGATCACACAGCCAACTGCTTGGACCTTCTGCTGACAACAGATCCTGACAGGTACTCAGTTTCGGTGAATGCCCCATTGGGAACCTCCGACCACTGTCTGGTGAAAGCTGTGTCGTCCTACTCTCCGCCTGACCCTTGCCCTAAAGGCACCAGGCGAGTTTGGCGATACAAGTCAGCAGATTGGGATGAGATGCGTTCTTTTCTTGCATCTTATCCTTGGCGGCGAACGTGCTTTACTTCCGATGACCCGTCCAGCTGTGCGAGTGCTATATCGGATGTGATATGTCGAGCAATGGAATACTATATCCCATTCTCCGACATATCACTCAATATCGAAACCCCCAAGTGGTACAATGCTGATTGTGCCTCTGCTGAGGCACGAAAACAGTCAGCTTACCGAATCTGGGCGGATTCTCGCACTCGCAAAGCTCCTGACATGGGCTTGAAGAAGAAAGCCTTTAACATCGCTGCCAAGTCCTGCAAAAAGGCACAGAAGAAGGCGCGTTTCGACCATGTTGGCCGGATCGGAAAAAAGCTATCATCTTACCCCTCTGGGAGTAAAGCTTTCTGGTCCCTTGCCAAATCGGTCGAGACCAATTTCTGCCGCCCGTCGCTGCCGCCATTGCTGAAGCCTGATGGATCACTAGCTTACACTGCTGTAGAGAAGGCCAATTTGTTTGCCTCTCTATTTGCGGAGAATTCATGTCTAGACGCTGGTTTACAAACACCACCCCCACTACCCACTTGCAACTGCCAAATGCCGGACATCCGTATCCGGCAAAAGGAGGTTGTAAAGGTACTACGCGCTCTAGACGTGAATAAAGCCAGTGGTCCCGACGGCATTCCAGCCATTGTCCTGCGCAATTGTGCGCCCGAATTGTCTCCTGTCTTGACACGCTTGTTTCGCCTCTCACTTCGAATGGGTCATGTTCCGAAAGTCTGGAAGCTTGCTAACGTGCAACCTGTGCCTAAGAAGGGCAGCCGTGCCGATCCTACAAACTATCGACCGATTGCGATTACCTCCATACTCTGCAAGACTATGGAGCGTGTATTGAATCGGAGGCTCCTGGCATACCTTGAAGATAACGAACTCCTCAGTGACCGACAGTACGGTTTCCGCCAAAAACGGTCTACTGGGGATCTTCTTGTGTATGCCACACATCTTTGGAGCGAAGCCATTGAGAGACACGGGGAAGCAATTGCCGTTTCCCTCGATATATCTAAGGCTTTCGATAGGGTCTGGCACACCAGCCTTCTAAGCAAGCTTCCTTCATATGGTATTCCTGATGGCCTGTGCGCTTGGATTTCCGATTTCCTGAGTGAACGGTCTATACGAGTGGTCATAGACGGGTGCTCGTCGGACCTCTTGGCAATCAATGCCGGAGTTCCTCAGGGATCAGTTCTCTCTGCAACCTTATTTCTGCTGCATATCAACGATCTGTTAAAACCCGGTATCTTTGGGTACGCAGACGACAGCACTGTTGCAGAGAGATACGTTTCCAGCGCACGAGCCACTAGTGACGAGATCCAATTGTTTCGAGAGGCCATGGTAGAGCGTTTGAACGTGACCTTACAGGCAGTCTCTGATTGGGGCAAAGCCAATCTGGTCACATTTAATGCCACCAAGACACAGGCGTGTCTTTTCACCGCCAAACGGAGTCCTTACAACCAGGCTCCTACTTTCCAAAATATATCCTTGCCAATATGCGATCGGCTTGATCTCCTAGGCATAACATTAACAGCCAAAATAAACTTTGGCTGTTCTATTGAGTCGAAGGCAGAAACAGCTGCCAGAAAGCTGGGTATCCTCTCTAAGGTCAAGCGGTACTTCACGCCTGGGCAGTTGCTCCAACTTTATAAAGCACAAGTCCGGTCATGCATGGAGTACTGCTGCCATCTTTGGGATGGATCAGCTAAGTACCAGCTTGAGGCCCTCGACTCAATAGACCGCCGAGCCAGGAGACTAATTGGAGATGAGTCTTTAATTAAGGCGAAACTCACGAGCCTTGACCATCGAAGGAAAGTTGCTTGCTTATCGGTTTTCTACAGGATATATTTTGGAGAGTGTGCGCAGGAATTGTTCAACCTTATTCCACCATCCCCATTTTTACACCGAACCACAAGACGCCGGGAAAATTTTCACCCGTACGTTGTTGACATACCGAATATACGGACACAGCGTTTTGCATCCTCATTTATAATGCGGACAGCAAGGGAGTGGAACTTGCTTCCGGCGTCTGTGTTTCCTGACGCTTATAATCTAGGTACTTTCAAGGCCAGAGTGAATAGGTTTCTTCTGGGTAAGCGTGTTTCATCTTAGGCTTCGTCATCGCCCCTTATGGGCGGGTCAGTCGCCAAACGCAAGCCCATTTAATTAAAAAAAAAAAAAAAAAAAAAAAAAAACTCACTTGAGTTGCGTCACGTTCGCCACCTCTGTATGTATGTATATCATAAAACTGTATTCAAACATTTACAAATCGCTAGATTATCATAATGACGAGTCTTAATATAAACTAATTGTATGCTATAAATCACGGCGCACGCACCGGTTACGAAACGTTTTAATTTTTGCAATAAAAAATCTAGTTCAAAGTTCATTATGTCGAAAGTTCGATCGGTAATCTTCCGCTATTTATTTAGACCAACAACAGAGTTAACATTACAAAAAAAATATATATTTAAAAACCTTTTGGCTTACTTGAACATGAACATTTTGCGACATAGACATTATTATATTATTTAAGCAAATATTCGTTGTTTTGTGACTAGAACGTTTCCCATCTAAGCTAAAATTGTATGTGTAGAAAAGATTTTGATTCCTCTTTTCGACCCATAGATGTTGATTACGAAAATACTTATTGGTTTGTCATCGAAAATGATTAATTTGAAAGGATTTTTTATAGGATTTCCGTCGGGCATCGCATTCCGCACGTAGAAGCGCCATCAGCAGTAGGCTCACGTACACAGCGCTCTACAACGTAAGTAATCACAAGTATATCTAGCTACCGGACTTGTGCACACACACATACACGCATATAACGTATTTTATTAATAGCTATATTTCGGTGAATACGAGAGGGTGAAATATAGCCCTTTTGTTTTCGTAAAGTCTGTCCTCATTTTTTAATGGAGCTTTCGTTTTTGTCAGAACATAAATTGCCATATCACTTACCAGTGCCTTCCGAATGCACAAATGACCTAGTTCTCTTGTAGGCTTCATGTGCTTACCATTTACGTTGCAGCCAAAAGTCATTCCTGAACTACTATAGACCTTTTTGGGAAATGTCCCCATTACAAAAGACACCGTACAAAAATATATAAATTAAGTATAGACTTATAACGTAGTTATATTACTAATTGCAACTTTATCGCTAAAGAATAGAACCTAGAAATCTGAGAATTTGAACTTTCCATCAGTGCTTTTGTATAATTGGATTCTGAAATTCTAGTAACTCCTAGAAACATTGGCTGCAACATTTCATGAAATCAGTAAAACACGTCGCGGCGACGTCACCCGGATGTGACATAGTAAGTAGTTGTGTATGTGAGGACGGTCGCCGAGTGTAGAAAGTGTCGCGAGCGGCCACTTACATACGCTGCGTGGCTAGCGCAGGCTATATATTACCATTGTGAGACGTCGCGCGTCGCCGAAGTCTTTCAATGTCGGTCGGTTTCTAAAATGGAGGGAATTTTCGTTTATGACCAATATTGTCTGGGTGTAATGGAAAGTGTCAGTCTATCTATGCAGTAAGTAACAGTCTCATGTGACCGCTAGACCTGATTAGATCACAAATCAATATGAGTTTCTTGCCGGAGTCTTCTCAATTTTTTTTATATGTATTTCGTACCGGTGGTAAATTCAGCTATATGTACAACTTAACGTTCATAAATGCCTTACCAGGGCCTAAACTGAATAAATTACTTTGTGATTTTGAATAAAAAAATCTATATACTATTTTTTTGCAAACTCTAGAAATAGTATGTATGTGTTTCTTTTAGACTAATTCGTTCTATTTTTGGAATAGGTAACCTACATATGTAAATATGATGAGGATTGCGAAACCTTACCTTCTACGTAGGCAACTCTTTGCAAGCTGCACTGATTGTTAGCTATAATTACTCCACTAGTTTGTTATCGGTCAAATGTCTACATATAAGTGACAATATCTTATCTAAGTAACGATCTATTTTCACACGTAAAAAAAAAACTGCTAGAAAAATAATGATACCAAATTCCCAAGGGTACACAAAAAGTCCCGTAAGCTCGAAGGTGGACACCAAATAAACGGATAATGGCAATCAATTACTTGTCGATTTATGTAGGCCCTTCAAGTTCCAGAGGAAATTCCAACAGACAAGAAAACAACGAAAGTCAAAACGTCAAAAACCTTAACGCTCCGAGACAGAAAAGTAAACAAAACGCATCGATCAGCAACCGCCGTGCCGAGCTGCCGGCCCAGGTTCGAACCCTCGACATCGAGACGACCGCGCAAAAACTCCGAGCCCACTGCAATAACTCAAAACTGAGTATATTCCGACTCGCTCGGCAAGTAGGTAAGTTACATTGGAGTTTTTTTAGACTCTTGTCACTCGTCAAACAGTCGTCGGGCTCATGATGGGCTGCCTTCGATGGACGCCTGCCAACCTCCTCACCTTCATTATATGGCCTCAACGACACATCATTGCAATAAAATGTGTGATCTAATCCGCAGTCATTGAGTCGGTATTGTATCGAGCGCGGTCGGCGGTTGAGTCATTGTCATCAGCAACAATGGCAAGTGGTAGTGTTTTTTTGCCCCCGACGACCTGGCGGGCTCGACGGAACTGACTGGCCCATTGTATGGTAATACTCGACCGGATTTTGTTCGAGCTCAATTATATTATGAAGCTTAACCACACGACGAAAGTCAAAAGTCACCCGTGCGTCTTTTGTTGCGGTAGAACGGGCGCATGGCAGCGTGGCGCAGCGCCCGCGCATCCCAACTACACCCGCACATTGGGTAATGGTGAACACTTTCAGTATTCCACCAGTCATTCACCATTCATCATTTACATACACAATTTGAAAACATTTGACACTATAAAAAATCTGCGATAAACTGAAAGCCGATTATGATACAGCAAAAATATGCATAATGAAATGGCTGTACAATCCTATATATGATCGTAAAAAACGAAGCTTTTCTTTGCGCTACTAAAACGGCTCTTCGTCTGCAACAAGCTTGAGGTTTTGGTGAACTGTATGTATGTAACATAATGTACGTGAAGCAACCAAGGCACGGTTGAAAGGAAGTTTGTATTGTCCGCTTGGCTTGATCCCACTAGCTCCAGCTGCAGTTAAGAGCTAGTTCCTTCTAGGCTTTGTATGCTTATCCTTTACCATGGTGATATTATGGTCACATACAAGTTCTATAATCAAAATGCTTCTAAAAGCTTCATTATCATCATCAGTCTATAATGTCCCACTGCTGAGCACTGACCTCCTTTCACAAATTGGCGTGGAAGGGGATGGGCAGATACTCCACCACGCGTGCCCACTGCGGATTGGTGAAGGTAGGTTAGTGGTCACAATAAAGTAATAGCCAACCAACCAACCAACCAAGGCGGTCACCCATCCAGATACCGGCCACGATGGTGGTAGCTTGACTACACCGATCGATTAAGAACGGCTAATCATGCTACACCACGAGCGCTTCTAAAAGCTTAGCAAGAATGTATTGTGCTAATGGCAACCACACATCAGCTTATCAGGCAAGCACAGATTTGATATCTTTTACGATAATTTCTAAAATCTCTAGCTTTCTTATCTAAATAGGATAGCGGTACTTGCCTGCATACAAACAAGGGGGTCAACTAGTCTAGCGGTGGGTCAACTATGTACTGTTACTTATTATTAACTACAAACGTCGATATTTGATTACTACTGTTGTTTTTGAAAACCGGCTTAGTTATATCTGAATAACTGTTTAATATTTTGTAAAAACAAATAGAGTGTACGACAAGAGTATGAATAAAACTGATTAATTTAAAATAAAACTAAATCCAAAAATAATGTGGTACCGCTACCAGCAGCGCATTAGTTTTAAAATCGTAAAAACTATAGAACTCCTCATTAATACATTATGAATTATAATTTATTGACAAGCATAATGTTTGATTTTTGCAAATATATTTTATGTTAACATATCACCTCAGTTTATTGATTAAATATTGTAATTTTTCACTTGGTACTATGGATGCTAAAATTATACAATTCCACTTAATTATGTAAGAATTATGTAGATAACCGTTGAGTTGGTATCTATACACCATTAAAGTGAACGATACCATTTAAAAGTCGAAACTATAAATATTGGAAATGAGGTAAATATTCACGCATCTTTCACAATTTTTTTTATCAACCCGGAACGACGAAACTGGGTTGATGGTTATTATGTAATTTAAAAAATGTAATAAAAGTAATAAATTAAGCAAAATATTTTAAATATTCAGAATACTATAGGAAAAAAATTATGACCACTGAAGAAAACATTAAAAGACGTTTCACGAATCGCAAACTTTGCTTGTAGGATAATTAAAACCCTTTTCCGAATGATATTTTTTGGCGTTTATAGTTTATTAAAAACACACCGTAGAGCACGTGTACACGGGTCCGACGCGCGTCACACCGCCATACAAAATAAATGAAGAGAACGTCCAAAAATTCTGAAGCAATCGGGATAAAACGCGCACTTCAAAGCTGACCGCGCCCATAAGTTCCGATATTTATCGCCCTCGACGTACACCCAACTAGAGATGGGTAACCACCCGGGTTAAAACCCATGAGTGGGTTAAAACCCAGTTTCCACCCATTTTAATCCACCCACTGGGTGGTTTGGGCGGGTGGAAACTAATATTGCAGATTTCTGCCTTGTTTTTTCAATTCCGTGGGTAGGACCGTGCGGGAGGGGATGCTAGGCGCGCGCGCAGTGTTTTATATGTTTTTAACACGCTTTTATTAGCTTCACCTGTATGTATGTATGTATGTAAAGGAATCTTCGAACGTAATTTTCATCGACTTCCAGACGTCAGATTAAACTGAAATTTTGCACACTTATCAAGTACCGATGACAATACAATAATTTGGTACCATCGAGCTGGTCTGATGATGGATCCGGAAGATAGGCACTGGAGCTCCATAACGGAGCAACGTTTCCTAGCCGTGTTTGGGCTTGCTGGAATTGTCATGAAATAAACTTTGACCATGTATGGTTTTCAGGGTCTGATGATGGAGTAGGAGAGTAAGCACTGGAACTCTATAACGGAGCAACGTTTCCTAGCCGTGTTTGGGCTTGTTGGAATTGTCGTGAAATGAACTTTGACCATGTATGGTTTTCAGGGTCTTATGATGGAGTAGGAGAGTAAGCACTGGAACTCCATAGTGGAGCATCGTATACTAGCCGTGTTTGGGCTTGTTGGAATTATCTTGAGATGAACTTTGACCATGTATGGTTTTCAGGATCTGATGATGGAGTAGGAGAGTAAGCACTGGAACTTCATAGTGGAGCATCGTATACTAGCTGTGTTTGGGTTTGTTGGAATTATCGTGAGATGAACTTGGACCATGTATAGTTTTCAGGGTCTGATGATGGAGTAGGAGGGTAGGCACTGGAACTCCATAACGGAGCAACGTTTCCTAGGCGTGTTTGGGCTTGTTGGAATTGTCGTAAGATGAACTTTGACCATATATGGTTTTCAGGGTCTGATCAAAATCAAAAATCAAAATATATTTATTCCGAAAATAAATTACATATTAGTATTATGGCAGTACTCCCACATTAGGTCGCCCTGTGTCGTGGGAGACACGCTCTTCCTGTGAGTAGTTGCGTTACGGAATATAAATAACGAAAATTAAACAATGAAAATAAAATCATACTTCTAAATTTGTAGTAGAAGACATAAGATGATATGATGATGGAGTAAGAGGGTAAGCACTGGAACTCCATAGTGGAGCATCGTATCCTAGCCGTGTTTGGGGTTGTTGGAAATGTCGTGAGATGTATTTTGACCATGTATAGTTTTCAGGGTCTGATGATGAAGTCGGAGGGTTGGCACTGGAACCCCATAGCGGAGCATCGTATTCTAGCCGTGTTTGGGCGTATTGGAATCGTATTGTGCGCAATTTGGCCAAATATGGTTTTCTGAGTCTGTTGGTGGAGTCAAAGGCACTGAAGCTAAATACTTATTATAAATGTGAAAGAAAGTGATATTGAGTGAAAATGTGGTATAAGTAACATAATAAAATGGTATGAAATTACCAGCATACGGGCTTCCCGAGGGATTATGCAAATGGGTTGCCAGCTTTCTGTCCAGCAGATGCATAAGAGCCGTCGCCGTTATCGACGGTAGCTGCTCCGATAGCATGGACATAAATGCTGGCGTCCCGCAAGGCTCTGTGCTGTCCCCAACACTGTTCCTACGGCATATCAATGATATGCTGTCTATTGACAGCATTCATTGCTATGCGGACGACAGTACAGAGGACACCAATGGGTGTCCCACGGGCCGTGCAAATATCCCTTGTTCCGAAGTGGAGGAAAGCCGCGAACGGCTGGTGACTGAAATCGATAGTACACTAACTTATGTCTCCGATTGAGGTCGACTAAACCTAGTCCATTTGACCCCACCAAGACTCAAGCCTGCACGATCACCGCTAAGAAAACCCACTATCCCATGTCTGTGGCATGTGTGTGTGTATGTCTATGGCTCCACAATTCCAGAACACTTCCTTGAACGTCAGTCAAAGCATCGGGATCCTTGGCGTCGACATTTCTAGCGACGTTTTGTTCCGAAGTCACTTAGAAGACAAGGTTAAGTTGGCATCCGAAAAGCTTAGAGTGCTCAACAGAGCGATGCAGTAGTTTATAAGTCGCAGGTCCGGCCTCATATGGAGTACTCCTTTCATCTATAGGTGGTAGCACCTGGATACCAGCTTGGGCCTTTAGACTCGGTGCAGCGACGTGCCATTAGAATTGTTGACGATCCCGAGCTCACAAGCGGTTTAGAGCCCCTTAGTCTGAGGAGAGACTTTGCGTCCTTATGTGTTTTCTACCGCTTGTACAACGGAGAGTGTTCTAAAAAATTGTTCGACTTGATGCCCATGGCTACCTTCCACCATCGCAAGTCTCGCCATCGACGGGGAGTTCATCCTCACACATTGAAACCAGAATTTTTTCAAACTTTGCGGGCTCAAAGGAGTTTTTTTCTGCGGACGCTCAGATTGTGGAATGAGCTGCCCACTGTTGTTTTCCCAATAGAGTAATAGAAAAACTTTTTGAAAAACTGAGGAGAGAAGAGATTTTTTTTTTTTTTTTTTATACCACTAAGGTGGCAAACAAGCATACGGCCCGCCTGATGGTAAGCAGTTACCGTAGCCTATGGACGCTTGCAACACCAGGGGCATCACTTGCGCGTTGCCGACCCTGAAGAAATCTCTTCACGCCCTTTTTGAAGAACCCCATGCTGTACTCCATTGGGAAAACCACGGCGGGGAGCTCATTCCACAATCTGACCGTCCGCGGAAGAAAGCTCCTTTGAGCCCGCACAGTTCGAAACAATTCTGGTTTCAATATGTAAGGATGGACTCCCCGTCGATGGCGAGAGTTGCGATGATGATTTCTTCAGGGTCGGCAACACGCGATTGATAACCCTGGTGTTGCAAGTGTCCATAGGCTACGGTAACTGCTTACCATCAGGCGGGCCGTATTCTTGTTTGCCACCTTAGTGGTATACATTTTTTACGTATAAATTGAATTTGTTACACAAACACGCTGATGTAAGTGATAACACTGACGATTGAATGCCTGCACCACCAATACATCCCGAAGATTCATAGAAACCACACCTCCACATACTAACAGTCCTTATGTGTTTTCTACCGCTTGTACAACGGAGAGTGTTCTAAAAAATTGTTCGACTTAATGCCCATGGCTACCTTCCACCATCGCAAGTCTCGCCATCGACGGGGAGTCCATTCTCACACATTGAAACCAGAATTGTTTCAAACTTTGCGGGCTCAAAGGAGTTTTTTTCTGCGGACGCTCAGATTGTGGAATGAGCTGCCCACTATGGTTTTCCCAATAGAGTAATAGAAAAACTTTTTGAAAAACGCGATTGATAACCCTGGTGTTGCAAGTGTCCATAGGCTACGGTAACTGCTTATCATCAGGCGGGCCGTATGCTTGTTTGCCACCTTAGTGGTATACATTTTTTTTTTACGTATAATTTGAATTTGTTACACAAACACGCTGATGTAAGTGATAACACTGACGATTGAATGCCTGCACCACCAATACATCCCGAAGATTCATAGAAACCACACCTCCACATACTAACAGCCCTGAACCATCCACGTCCGGCTTGAACTATATAGAATTTTTAAATTGTGACCGTATTTCCGATGCAAGTGAAGATATTTAGACTGCCTACTCCTTTTACATGTTGTATTTTCATAAATACATCATTAGTAAATGTACCTGATTTCAGTAAAGGCTTTTATTTTTTATTAGCTTTAGTGAACACTACCTTCTACTATTAAATAATTTACAATAACCGTTTTCACCCAGTAAAATGGGCAAAAATGGGTTAAAATCGGGTTTTAACCCAAATCACCCGGTTTTAACCCAAATGGTAAGAATGGGTTTTTACCCATTACCCATCTCTACACCCAACACCGTAAAAAGGTTAGCTTGTGATTGAAAAACGAAATGTTTCCCACACAAAAAAAAAAGCCAACCGAGCGATCGCGCCCGGAGACTTCACGAACTATTCCGATCATCAGAATCGGTGGAGTTATTGAAAAATATCCACCGATTCGACTCGGATTAGAGCCACCATCGGCTACTGGTACTGTTGATTCTAAATTATTGATCGTTTGATGTGAACAAGAATAGCGCCCAGCCCGATAACTGGACCTATTTAATTTCGAATGTTCCATTCCCAAATTTGAAATCGACCATCGGTATTAAGCGATAGAAATTTATTTTGAATTCGATTTGCGTAAACATTCTGATTATTACAGTAAAGCTAGGTACTGCCTACACGAATTTGATAAAGTATTCTTGTTCTGTACATAATTTTGTCTCACGCAGACGTAAACAGATTTAATCGATTATTTATGATGTATTTGTCTAATGGTCCCTTCACCAATTGTTATTGCTTGTATCTGGAATGCATCCTTGGCCTGCTTACTATATTTCATAAATTTATCACAATTATGTAATGTGACTTATTTGAAAGATCAGTAATTAAATGTAAGTCGAGATTTAATAATTTGTACAATTTTATGTTTCAGCTTGTCAAGGGTGTTTATGATTAATAAAATTATTTACTATCTTTAATAGTGCATTCATTTACTAGTTATAAGATATTTATGAGGCTTAATAAATAAATTATAAAGCTATTTACCCAGTGATAATCACATGACATATTTTTTCGTAAAACTTTTGCATAGGATCTCTCTCAACTAAGAAGTTTCTTCTTTCTAAAGTTCTTTAATCATATTTGGCATATTCACCATTTATAAAACATCGATCATAAACTGAAGACTCTATAAATAAACTTGAACAAATCATTTGACATATTTCATCTACAGTAACGGTTGTATCATCATTTGAAACGAACAATAAAGTATCCATACTTTGGGACAACATAAAATATTGGAGGCTAATATAAATATCTAAGTGCGGTCAATTAAAGTTGGAGATCGGATTGTAGCTCGTAATGTAATCCGGCGTCACGCTGGGCCGGCGGGCTAGTTGAATTTATGACGCCCAGCGCCCAGCGCCCAGCGCCAGCCGAGCCGAATTAGCTCAGGTTGAGCAAAGACCATGTTGCGACATCGCAACGCACTTCTACTTGTGAGCTTACTTCAACCATGGATTCAAGATTCAAGACAGTCATTATCATATAAAATCCTGAAATTAGATTCGATTTTGATATATAACTTTGATACGGGCGTAAATTGCTTTGCGTAAATTATAGGTAATTGAGAAGTTCATAAGTTTTTCACTGTTAAAAATAAACGTATCGAATTGCCTTCTGAAAATATAAGTTAAGAAGTTTAACAAACGAAATCAGTTAAGCTTGATTCTAATGTAAGAAATATCGATTGTTTATTTAATTTACATATAATTCTAATATATTTTTTGTTTCTTCTAATTTATGGTTATATCATCAAACACTGTCATAGTTATTCTATAATTAATTTTAATGCTTATCTTTTTATCTAATTAATTGGTTTATTTTCCATTACCTAACCTTGTTTTTGATCATGCTAAATTTTTTATCAAATAATAATAATTTCGATTTATCGAGTCTTATATCCGTCGTATCGCTATTTCTATCTTGAACTACCTTCTAGCTTCTAGTATCTCAATAATATATAATTGGTCAATTGGTAGGGCTGACTAAATCCAATGTTGT
>CATOBL010000395.1:0-33620 GCA_951394255.1 Polyploca ridens
AGTTGGATTTTCAACAATAGTTTCTTTGTGATCTACGACAATCTAAGTTATATTAAGATGACTCTTATGCAAAGATTTATGATTCTAGACTCTAGATCTACCAAGCTATGCGTTGTCAGTGTTCGAGTTTACAAATTATAATTAAGCTTTCGTTATAAGTTTGACTGGTATATAGGGTGACTGATAATTAGTAAACGATACTTAGACACATAATTGTACTCATGATAACAAACAACTTTCCCAAACAAACAAATAAATATAAATAACTAAATTAAATAAAAGCTGATGGTGTATTCTTATTCCTTTTAGATACTTAATAATGGGCTCATGTGCTAGGAAAAATAAAAAAAAAGTTTCTTTGGAAAAGTTGTTTGTTATCATGAGTACAATCATGTGTCTAAGTATCGTTTACTAATTACCAGTCACCCTATATATGGTGAGATAATAAAATGCAATGATTCTCAGGTTAGCATGAGTATCGGAGTGGTTGGAGCTCCTCGGCCGGTTCTGCCGCGTTCACATGCGAAGGCCATTAATGACACCTTTAAGGTTAGCTATACATACAGGATATTACTCCTACAGAAACGCTCGTGGTGTAGCATGATTAGCCGTTCTTAATCGATCGTCAAAGTTAAGCTACCACCGACATGGTCGGTACCTGGATGGGTGACAGCCTAGTGGTATTTCAAATCGAGCGTTTCCGTGCTTCGGAAGGCACGTAAAGCCGTTGGTCCCGGTTATCACTTAATTGTGATAGTCGTTAAGCTAGTAGGATGCCTCCTAGGCGGCTTGAAAACTCTAACAGTAGGTTGACCACTAGCCTACCTCCACCGACCCGCAGTGGGCACGCGTGGTGGAGTATTGCCCATTCCCTTTCACCTTCATTTGTGAAAGGAGGCCTGTGCTCAGCAGTGAGACATTATAGGCTAATGATGATGATGACAGGATATTACACCTAGGACCTGCACTGCACTCACCGCGTTTCCTACCTTTCCTTCAATATTATTGTTTAATTTAAATATCTATTAGCTTTCATAAACTTAAAAGAGGTAGGCGTAGCGTTGATTCGGTCAAAAAGCAGCTCGTATGAGAAAGTACCAAGTAACTTTATGTTGTGTTCCTGCGCGTGAGTATGGAAGCCAGAGCTCATAGGGGAGGGACAAGGGTCGGTAACGCGTGAGTCGTATATTGCAAGCGTCAATATGGCTACAGTAACCGCTTAACATCAGGCGGGCGCTTTTTTACAGAATTCTTCGTATAAAAAAAAACAATGTTAGCGTAAAATGGAATAGTTAACCAAAACGTATTTTATGGCTGTTATCTTACTTTCAGACTTTTCCTGTACCAGTGAACACGTATCCACGGACACCGTACATCAAAAAGTAAGTGCCTACTTATAAATATTCATCATTTCAGTTGAAAATATACAAAATTTATATGCAAATTTTATTTTTGCTGGGTAAGGTTTGCAAGAAAGCAGATGGTCCTAATAGTGTTATTTGTAAAACCATGGGAATCACCAATTATGTTGGCGACCTAACATAGCTATTACGCCTTTGAAAAACTTCTAGCGCTGTGAAAAAAACCTTAGCAGCTGTATGATATTTTATTCTAAATTACATCTATTACATTCACGTTTGAATAGTTGTAACATAAAGTCGAAACAAACTTACCCCCTTATTCATAATCGCTTTTTAACTAAATCAGTGTAATAGTGTGCCCCGTCTCACTCTTTCGATCACAAAATGTCATCTGTCAGATAAAGACTTCGGAATTTTAGCTAATCAACGTTTGATAACTTTAGTATGAATAAGGAGGTAAATCTTTTATTAAAAGTCCATAACACTCGAATTTTTTCATAAAACCTCGATACTTTTACGAAGGGTGAACAATAAACTGGTGATGGACGAGGAACTGCTCCGAGGACGAGCAGTCGCCAAGAAACCTAGCAAGAAAGCTCCGCCGGAATTCTGTCTGCCTTATGTGCCTGGAGGTAATAACAATTATTTAGTCGGTGAAATCTTATCTCTTCTCTCTTAAAATTTACTACAATGGTAAAGAGTCACTCCACCTCATCTTCAGATTGAGTAATTGCATGTTTTTCGTCAGCGCCTGTTCATCGATTTTTTTTGGTCTTTCTCAACCGTGGCTAAGATGGTTGTCGATAATCGTTATCGTTAGTAAACGATCAACCAAAATACTTTGTGCGATCAACCTTTGTATGGGAGTGACATAAGAGATTGTTAAAAATCACGTTATATTTCGATTTGAAATGTCAATTCCCATACAGAGGTTGATCGTTTACTAACGAAGACGATTGTCGACAACCATCTTGTGTAGGGGCCCTGGACTACCATAAACTTGCATGCGCATGTATTACCTATTTTCTACCATGTTTTTCGCCAAATGAACGAGCAAGAATTGGGCCCTAATTTGGAGATTTCATTATGAACAGTCAATTTGATGAATAGGTACTATGGAAAACAATAAATAGGAATATCTTATAAGAAAAATCTAATCTCTATAACTGTTCTAATCTGTATCTCTTACATGTTACTCACCTAATTGGTTATTGAAGGGAAAATGCAACTGAAATTGTATATTTCGACATTTACTATACAGCCAGCAACAGTCCAGTGAAGAAGGTGAAGAAGCCACATTACCCTGTGCATCACACTGTGACCAAATCCTACGACACTTGGGAACAACCAGTAAGTGTATCTGTTACTGTAAACGCTGGAACGACGGTAAAAACTAAGATTTACCAAGTGTTAATGGTGAAAGTGCGAACTGTTCTGAAATAATAGTTAATTACCTACTCAGTAAATCTTAGGTCTCAGAGAATCGGTAAACATTGAAAATAATTTCTGTCTAACTAAAAAATTTCAGCGTTTTATCGTATTCACGGGCAATATGCAGCTCCCTAAAAGATAGTAAAACAGAAGTTATGCACGAAAGGGTACTATAAAGTTTCTGATTTTGTAGATGACAAGAATGCATTGTTATTCTATTGTCATTTGTAATTGTAATACTTCTAAGTACATATTAAAAAAAAAACTTGCTGAGTTTCTTGCCGGAGTCTTCTCAGTTCAAGTTGTATTTGGAACCGGTGTAGAGCCATTTGTTAACGTTCATAAGTACCTTATCAGGGCCTAAATTGAATAAATGCTTTTTGAATTTGAATTCCCAGCTGTATGCAGCAGTGGTATGGACATGTTATGAGGAGAAATAAAACCCACGTCACTAAAAGAGTTATGAATATGAAAGTGGATGGATATACGGGAAGAGGAAGACCGAAAAAGAGATGGATGGATTGTGTGAAAGATGATACGGGTAAGAAAAGAGTGGATGCTGGTATGACGGATAGAAGAGACGAATGGAAGAAGCGTACATATTGCGCCGACCACAAATGGAACAGGGCAGGGAGATGATGATGATGCAGTTTCCAGCTAGCCATGTCACCCCTTTCCGCTTCTCTGGCTACGATAAATCGTCTCATTTCATATCAAACCTTACATTGACCAGCCCATGTTGGTGAATCCTAAGATGTACTCGAGTACTCGTAAAACCTAAAATCTACCGGTATATGGGCTTTTACAGTAACATAAACATATGAATATTATGGGATATTTCACTATAGGTCTAATGTTCTTAAACCTCTTGTCTTGTTGTGAGATTTTCATCAAAGAAAAAAGCATGGTCGTGATCATCAAGCGGTTAAAGAACCATTTTTTTTTTGGAGGATATCTACTACGTTTGCTTTAGATAATTTTTGTTCATTGCTGTATTTTATAATTCGATAATAATTGGTCGTCTGCACTACACAGTGCCAATGCCAAGTAATTAAGCGACTTCAAATAGGAAGCGTATGATTCCCTGCCTTCAAAGTGACAGTCAGAAGAGTTCCAACATCGATTTTTTGTCCAATACTTTTTGTGCAAACCCACTTTGAAGGCCCATAGTATTCATTTATCTTATTATCTAGTAAATGTTCTCTTCAACTTATTTAAAATCAAAATCAAAAAGTAATTTATTCAGTTTAGGCCCTAGTAAGGCACTTATGAACGTTATATTGGTACATACAGTTGAATTTACCACCTTTATTGTCTTTATTTTGGACATTTCAGCACAGTGTGGAACTCACTGGTAGCAAAACTCCGACGAACTTGCCGTACATGTGACCATATCGACTCGGCTTCTGGAAAGCCGCCTACTTCTGAACATGGATCTGACACTTTACGACCTAGCATTGGACTGCAAGAAGACTGCTATTTCAAAAATGACCTTTTTTAATTTAGATATTTTTCTGCTACTGTTTTGTTTTCATTCTGAGTTTTTTTCTCTTCAAATTATAGTGTATTTTATTAGAAGCAGTATTTTAAATACAATGTTACATCATTTGTTGCAGTTTCACGCTTGCAATGACAATATAGGCAGTTCTCGGAGTTACGGCATGTTTAGGTTCTCGAAATACGCGACGTAAATACAGACACATTTTTTCATACATTCCACATAAACCCAGGGATTAGGATTTGATATACTTACTGCCAGTTTCTGAAAGACAAATCAAAGTTAGTCTCTTGTTAAAGTATAACTGTCATTGTCAATGACGTCTAAAATGACAAAGACAGCAACATTTTTGATTATAGATTAACTTTGATTTGGCTTTCAGAAACTGGCGGTTAATAGCTTATAAACCACAAATAATAAATTGAAGAAACTGGAGAATCATTTTCTTTTTGTTATCAATCAATTTGGTCCTTGACAGAACACCATAGGTTAGAGAGCTGCCGATGCTGTCTTTGAGGGCGGCTAAGTTGAAGTGACTGGCTGGGCTGGACACGTGTGCCGTATGCCGAACGTGATGTGGGCCAAAATTATCACAGTCCCTCAAAATATTAAGCGGCACCGTGACAAGACTGCTCCAGACTAGTTCCTCATAGTAGCCGACCGAGAAGAGTGAAATTCAAGGGGTCTGCCTTTCCAGTCAGCTTTGCCGAGCAGTGGGACAGTACAAGCTAATAATAAATACATCGAACAAGTCTTTATAAGGTGCATTGCAGACGACGGACTTTAGCCTGCAGCACACAAAGTCTGTGTGAAAACAAAGGGTTGTGCGCCGGACTTTTTGCGCGTCGTGTGTGTTACTGCTTAGAATAGGTTCTATTTTCACAGACTCAGAATATTTGACGTAATTCGTAACGCCTTAAGTCTAAACGACGTAACTCGAGGACTGTCTGTATTCCATTAGATTGTGCGCTAAAATTGTATAGGTACCTAGGTAAGAAAATCGGTTTGGCAAGCGTGTAACTGTAGCTATACAACTATATATATACGTTCTATACTATACAGGGTGTAAGGGACATCGCCGCACAAACGGATACCATGGGTCCAGGACATGATTCTGGACCCCCCCATGTTGGAATTTTTCGTCGGTTTTTCCCAAATTTTTAAATATTTTTTTTTAGTTTTTTTTACTTTAGACTGTTCATAATCGTTATTCTTACCTAACCCAAAGAGATTTAAAATAAATAAGTTATTAATTCATTACTTTCACTAAAAGTAGCAATGTAAATAAAACTAGAAACGGTGTAGGTATTATTGTTGTTGGCGATATTCGCCTGCAGTCAGCGACATACTACGTAGGCACAACGTTATCGCGCGTTTAAATCGCGGTGTTCACAATACATTGCGCGCTCGAAAATGACAATTTCTATAACCGATCATTAGCGAGGTGAATGACTTTCACAATTTGATTAGTGGCATTAGGTGTAGCCTTTTCGCGAAGTTTGCGTTACCATGCGAAATACACCCTGTATACGTTCACTTTAATATATATCCAGGTGAAGATTTCGAGATGGCATATTTTCGAAACCTATGTTGATTAGTCATGCTGAACAACTTTTACTATGGGACCACAAGCGAATTATCAAATATTTTTTTTTACTTTTCACCTAAATGTCAAACGTTGCTCGATCATAATGTATGAAATGTAAAATATTATTTTGAGTATTCAGTGTTGGTCCAATTGTAAAAGTTGTTCAGCATATAACTAACCCAACATAGGTTTCGAAAATATGCCACCTCGAAATCTCTACCCAGTATTGAGAGTATGGTAAAATTATTTAATATTAATTGATTTAGATTTAATATCGAACGCAGGATATTACCTATATTTTATTGAAACAAATTATGTAGGTACGTGTATCATGCTGTAATAAAAATAGTATGGCTTGAATTCCGATTACCCGTTACAATGTAGAGCATAATAAGAAGCTGTGAAATTATAAGATAATTATTATAAAAATATACAAAAAATGGCAAAAATAACATCAACGCTGCGTTGCCAAAATGATTTTTGTGAATGAACTTTTGTCGGAAAGGTAATTTTGATGAGTTTTGTGTGAGTCGATTGACTTAGGACTACTGGGAGACGATGTTATTTGTAAATATTGAATAGTGTTACATTTTATTACACGCCGAATTAATAAAACACTTTATAAAAATGTTTGCGTTTCTTATTTGAGATCATGACGCAAATCAACCTAAGAAGCCTAGAAACTAAATATTATTAAATATTTAACATGGTAGCAATTTTAGTTTTAATTGAACAATGGCCTTGATTCTGTTGTTCACAACTAAACTAATTTTAATGTCACTATGTCTCTTTCTAACAAAGAACATAAGAAAAGGATGTAAGAAATTGAGTCCTGTCAAATTAGTCCAATGCTTGTTTTCAATATAAATTTAGTCGCCATCTATCGCGGTTACGCCTAAATACACGCAAAATAAGACGGCAAAGATTAATTTGACAACTTAAAATATGTTCTATCATGGTTCTATCATTTTTCAATAATGTTCGTAAGAAAGAGATGAGATGTGACTAAAATTAGTTTATTGCGATTTACAACAGAATCGGCACCAATGTTCGTTCCAGATTTAGGTGGATAATAAATAAAACAACGTGATATTTTCAAGTATTTAATTAATCTAGTTGGCAGTTAATGACTAAAGTAATATCATCGATCTATAGGTTATCTATGAACGACACAAATGGCATACAAATCGTTATTAAAATAACTACAGACATTTACATTTTTATTGGGCAGAATTGAATTCCGATTTCTGTCAATTGAAATTACACTTTGGCTTAATTTTTTTTTCGGAAATTCGGACTTTACAAGCGATAATACTGAAAAGCGCCGTCAGACAGGACTGGTTCTAAATTATCACATAATTAATAATCTTATTTAAACAAAAATTTTGTTCTTTAAATTATTACTAAGGAAATGCATTACAGTTTAATTTAAAATTAACGAGGACAGAGTGATTCAAACTGTCGAGATCAGCCCCTTTATTTTAATTTATTTTATGTAGCACCATATTTCTATTTTCCATTAGAATATTGCATTTATCAAGATGCAGCACGACAAATATTAAAAATATAGATAACTTACTGAGTAATTAAAATATTCAATTAATACACTTGAGATGCAACTCATTTAAGTTTGTCGTACTACTGATGGAAAGGCGACTATTAAAACGATTTACCTTTCATATTGGATAGAGCTGATGTCATGAAGTTAAATAAACAAACTTAATTTATTTCTAAAATTCATTGACACATCTGCTCCAATATAATATTTATCGAATTTTAAGTTTCAAAAACATGATTTTTATAGTATATTCGAAAGTATCGATACAAATACAATACTCAGTTGATAATTATCACCTATCAATAAGTAAATAAAGGTTATTCTATAGTCATAATGAAACGTCGGTTATACAGTATACCTTAATGACTAATTAATACATTGACTGATGTGTAAAATGGTCCATATTGTTCCAACAGACTTTTTCCGTCTCCAATAAACTTGACAATTCCAAGCAATCAACAAACACAGAAAATATAAATTATAAAAAAAGATGGCCTTTATGCCATATTTCTTTGTGTGCAACGCTTTTGTTAAAATGACAAAAGTGATGCAACAACACGTACAAGTAGTACTAAAAGATAGAAAAGTTTGAGAATCTCTTTGCTACTATAGTTACAAAAATAATTATAGTTTTAGATCGGACAAGTTTAACAAAAGAAAACTCTTCAACACAAACTAGAAGTAAAAAAAGATGCAAATTCCAATAAAGTAGAAATTACTAAATAAATAAAAAAATATTGATTGCGTTGAATATAAATTCTTTAAAAATCATAGCAATTGGTCCTATAAAAACACCGAAATTTTTATATCATCAGGCATTTAGATGTAGTGAGTTAGTGACACTGGTGCGTATATGGGAACGTATTCAAGATGGCGGCGAGAGACAAGCGGGCGAGTTGGCGGGCGCGCACGCCGTCTTCAACAACTCTCCACCGCTCTCCGTGATGGTCACTGTTTTGTGGTACTTTATGAGATCAGCTGAAAATATATGTGATTTTGAGTAAAAATAAGTATGTAATATCTTGAGTGTACAAAACGATTAATTGCCCAAAGTTCAAATTCCTTATACCTTTTCTTAATAAATATAGGATATAATAAATATACTACTTTTTGTTTGTAAATACATACTTAATATACATAATTGAGGATGTTGAGGATGTTGAGATGGATGTGTGGAGTGACAAGAATGGATAAGATAAGAAATGAGTACATAAGGGGAAGCTTGAAAGTAGCGCCAGTGACTGAAAAGTTGAGAGGGAACCGTTTATTCTGGTATGGACATGTTATGAGGAGAAGTGAAAGCCACGTCACTAAAAAAGTGATGAATATGAAAGTAGATGGATATACGGGAAGAGGAAGACCAAAAAAGAGATGGATGGATTGTGTGAAAGTTGATATGCGTAAGAAAGGAGTGAATGCTGTTATGACGGATAGAAGAGACGAATGGAAGAAGCGTACATATTGCGTCGACCGCAAATGATTGGGAACAGGGCAGGGAGACGATGACTTAATATACATAATTACACCCAGACTCGGGACATACAGACATGTTCATGCACACAAATGCATGTCCCGTGTGGGAATCGAACCCACGACCGGCGGCGCGTGAGGTGAACCTTAACCAACTGCGCCAACTGGCCCGTACAAGCCGAATGGAAGATGCTTAATATTGTGCTGAACCCAAATTATTGGGAACAAGATAGGTAGATGATGACTCGATCCTCTACACACACACACTTTTTACACAAAAAATGTTGAAAACTTGGGCTCCGGAAATGAAATTAAAAAACTGAATCATACCTAAGCTGTCGTGCGTAATCTGTCCAGCTCCAATGAGCCGGTACCCGCCGTTAGTCTCGACGAGGTAGTGCTTGCAGCGCTCGCCGCGCGCTTGGCCACTCCCACTCCCACTCCCACTACCAGTCCCACTCCCAATCCCACAGGCGCGGTAGGAGAGCGCGTAGCCCCACACGCGCTCAGAGATGCGCACCAGGAAGCTGCCAGGAGGACAGCTCAGGAGGATCTGTTCAGCTTCTGATCGGGTTATTAGACCTGCGTATACAATGATTATGTGTATTGATGTGATCTTATTTATTACAAACCTGCGCATTTGGTCAAATGCTCACTCGAAGGAACATTATGGTGACTCCGCCAGAGATGTGTAGCTAGGGATGTGTTTCAAACCGCCAAAAAGATCGCTTCATTAGAGCTATAACAGCTAAAACACATCCCTCGCTACACATCTCTGGTGGACATGCAGCCTTAATCCGACTCGAAGGACCATTAACCCGACTCGAAGGACCATTATTGTAGGGACGAAAACCTTACATATGAAGTGATTTTGCTACAGATGATGATGGAAAGAGGGTCCAGAGAGTGAAGAATAAAACTACCTTGTGCGAGTGCTGGAGTCAAAATGATTTACAAGCTTGTTACATATTCTGTTTCTGATCAGGTAATTGGAAAAATCAGGTAATGGTGCCGATTCTGTTGTAAATAGCACTAAACTAATTTTAGTCACATCTCATCTCTTTCTTACGAACATTATATAAATATAAATAAATAAATAAATAATGAAAAAAAAAAAAAAAAAAAAAAAAAAAAATTGAAAAAGGATAAAACATATTTTAAGTTGTCAAATTAATCTTTGCCGTCTTATTTTGCGTGTATTTAGGCGTAACCGCGATAGATGGCGACTAAATTTATATTGAAAACAAGCATTGGACTAATTTGACAGGACTACATTTCTTACATCCTTTTCTTATGTTCTTTATTAGAAAGAGACATAGTGACATTAAAATTAGTTTAGTTGTGCACAACAGAATCAGGACCAATGGGAAGTTTGTATTAAATCGTACATTCTGGAATTATAAAGTGAAACTTAAGCGGATGGGTATAAGGTTTACATTACAAAGCCTTGAATGGAACAAATGCATGTGCCGGATGGAACATATCGAAAAATGCTTCGTAATGAATTTTTAACTTGAGGATTAAGGTGGTAGCATCCCCTCCCACAGATATCCTCGCTACTGTATCTGACGTCACTGCCAACTGAGATAATTTTGCTCGAAAGATATTTGTAGTATAATTATAATTACCATGGAACCATTCGCAGGGCTTGTTGTTCTCATCGAGTCCAACTCCTCGCTTCAGCTCCTGCGTCCGGAACCACTCCATCACGGCTTCTCTGTTGGGAGGTTTGCCGCCTGCGAATATAAGGCAAAATTTGAATCAGGAATAAAAATATGAACTTAATGACTTTTAAAAGTGTTCTTGGTTCGAATTTTTCATGATGCACGGTGTATTACGGGAAGATAAGACACACAGTCTGGACACACCTTTTGAAATATTTCTTGTACCCAAAGATTGCCTGGAAGAGATCGCTTCAGTAGGTCGCCTATATTGTATAACGTCCTTAATTTGTATTATTATTATTTGTTTCTAGCGACATTTATCAGCCATCAATCAGTAAGACTGAGATAGTTCACACACTGAAAGATAGATGGCGTGGCGCCACATCCTACATCCTGCATCGCGCTTACGAAAATTTCTCGAGAATCTGCATATATACAAGTGTCCGACATGTACGGTTGGACCGCGGTCCCCAGGCACGATGTCCCAGCCTGGCGAAAGATCTTCCCTTTTAAATGGAGATGTCATCCACCTTGCACCTCCATATGTTCTATATTAGTGTATACAATGAAGAATAATTCATTCGTGTTTAGTTCTCTAAAATAATTCAAGTTGACACAAGTGGGCCTAATCAATGTAGTTCTTGGACGACTTTGAATGACGTTAGGTACCTTGTGGGGTGTCAGCGGGTGCGGGTGCGGGTTGCGGGCGCGTGTCGCGGCGGTGCGCCTCCCGCGCGGCGCGCGCGATCTTGCGCATCGCCGCCTCCGCCTCCTTCGCCTTGCGCTCTACACATAACAACACTCTATAGTACATGCTACACTTTTTGGAACAAATAGCTCTTTAATAAATTAAGATAGGCGGTGGGGTAGTCATAATTTCTTACTTTGCTTAGGGTCGTGATAGATGTTTAGTATTAGAATGGCACTGCAACATGTCAACTGTATAATTTGGGGTCATGAAATGATATCCATCACACAAACCTTTCACGCCACCACGCGCGAGCTCACACCGTCAGCAGCACCCAGACCGCCCAGCGGGGACACCGCTAGCGCTAGGTCGTGAACACATAGATAGAGTAGCGGCACTAACCCTGCTCCCTCCAGGCGTCGTCGTCGACCCTGGCGCTGAGGCACTTGTCGCGATGTTCGTGAACTTAGCAGAACATTTTCCAGCAGATCAAAAAAAAAAGTGAGTTCTATTCGCATGCAGGTGAGTTCTACAGTTCCTGATACTTTTTAGCGATAGTTCTGGCGATTTAACCTGAAAAAAGTAAAATGAAAATATGCTCTGCCAACTTCCGGTAGCAGATCATTTTTCAGCAAACCGGACTAAAAGTGAGTTATATGCCCATGGAGCCAAGTAAAACAGTTCCTGATACTTTTTAGCGATAGTTCTGGCAAATTTACCTGAAAAAAAGTCGAATGAAAAAATTTTCTGCCAACTCGAAATAGCAGATCTTTTTTCAGGAAATCAAAATTTAGCTGACTTATCTACGCATGCGAATCAGTTCTGTAGTGTTGATAGTATATACATTCTTTTATTACACTTCAGAAAGTATCAAAGAAATAAATAATAGGGAACTCACGCTTGAGAGCCAGCAGAGCATGGTATAAAGGAAAATTAACAAAAAAATATTCCTAGAAATTATTCATTAATCGCAGAGACTGGAACTCTTCGAATTCTTATAGATTGTCAACAGAACTTTGACCTAGAACAAGATTTGTATCCCAAACACACGCTTGAGAGCCAGCAGAGCACGGTATAAAGGAAAATTAACAAAAAATATTCCTAGAAATTATTCATTAATCTCAGAGGCTGGAACTCTTCGAATTCTTATCGAATGTCAACAGCACTTTGACCTAGAACAAGATTTGTATCCCAAACTCACGCTTGAGAGCCAGCAGAGCATGGTATACAGGAAAATTAACAAAAAATATTCCTAGAAATTATTCATTA
This sequence comes from Polyploca ridens, assembly GCA_951394255.1. Classification (NCBI taxonomy): domain Eukaryota; kingdom Metazoa; phylum Arthropoda; class Insecta; order Lepidoptera; family Drepanidae; genus Polyploca; species Polyploca ridens. The sequence continues at coordinate 12,528 of CATOBL010000395.1, forward strand.
ATCTCAGAGGCTGGAACCTTTCGAATTCTTATAGATTGTCAATAGCACTTTGACCTAGAACAAGATTTGTATCCCAAACACACGCTTGAGAGTCAGCAGAGCACAGTATAAAGGAAAATTAACAAAAAATATTCCTAGAAATTATTCATTAATCTCAGAGGCTGGAACTCTTCGAATTCTTATCGAATGTCAACAGCACTTTGACCTAGAACAAGATTTGTATCCCAAACTCACGCTTGAGAGCCAGCAGAGCATGGTATACAGGAAAATTAACAAAAAATATTCCTAGAAATTATTCATTAATCTCAGAGGCTGGAACTCTTCGAATTCTTATAGATTGTCAATAGCACTTTGACCTAGAACAAGATTTGTATCCCAAACACACGCTTGAGAGCCAGCAGAGCACGGTATAAAGGAAAATTAACAAAAAATATTCCTATTAATTATTCATTAATCTCAGAGGCTGGAACTCTTCGAATTCTTATAAATTGTCAACAGTACTTTGACCCAGAACAAGATTTGTATCCCAAACTCACGCTTGAGAGCCAGCAGAGCACGGTATAAAGGAATATTAACAAAAAATATTTCTAGAAATTATTCATTAATCTCAGAGGCTAGAACTCTTCGAATTCTTATAGATTGTCAACAGCACTTTGACCTAGAACAAGATTTGTATCCCAAACTCACGCTTGAGAGCCAGCAGAGCATGGTATACAGGAAAATTAACAAAAAATATTCCTAGAAATTATTCATTAATCTCAGAGGCTGGAACTCTTCGAATTCTTATAGATTGTCAACAGCACTTTGACCAAGAATAAGATTTGTATCCCAAACTCACGCTTGAGAGCCAGCAGAGCATGGTATACAGGAAAATTAACAAAAAATATTCCTAGAAATTATTCATTAATCTCAGAGGCTGGAACTCTTCGAATTCTTATAGATTGTCAACAGCACTTTGACCAAGAACAAGATTTGTATCTCAAACACACGCTTGAGAGCCAGCAGAGTACGGTATAATAGAAAATTAACAAAAAATATTCCTAGAAATTATTCATTAATCTCAGAGGCTGAAACTCTTCCAATTCTTATAGATTGTCAACAGCACTTTGACCTAGAACAAGATTTGTATCCCAAACTCACGCTTGAGAGCCAGCAGAGCATGGTATACAGGAAAATTAACAATAAATATTCCTAGAAATTATTCATTAACCTCAGAGGCTGGAACTCTTCGAATTCTTATAGATTGTCAACAGAACTTTGACCTAGAATAAGATTTGTATCCCAAACTCACGCTTGAGAGCCAGCAGAGCATGGTATACAGGAAAATTAACAAAAAATATTCCTAGAAATTATCCATTAATCTCAGAGGCTGGAACTCTTCGAATTCTTATAGATTGTCGACAGCACTTTGACCTAGAATAAGATTTGTATCCCAAACTCACGCTTGAGAGCCAGCAGAGCATGGTATAATGGAAAATTAACAAAAAAATATTCCCAGAAATTATTCATTAATTTCAGAGGCTGGAACTCTTCGAATTCTTATAGATTGTCAACAGCACTTTGACCTTGAACAAGATTTGTGTCCCAAACTCACGCTTGAGAGCCAGCAGAGCATGGTATAATGGAAAATTAACAAAATAATATTCCTAGAAATTATTCATTAATCTCAGAGGCTGGAACTCTTCGAATTCTTATAGATTGTCAACAGCACTATGACCTAAAACAAGATTTGTAACCCAAACTCACGCTTGAGAGCCAGCAGAGCATGGTATACAGGAAAATTAACAAAAAATATTCCTAGAAATTATTCATTAATCTCAGAGGCTGGAACTCTTCGAATTCTTATAGATTGTCAACAGCACTTTGACCAAGAATAAGATTTGTATCCCAAACTCACGCTTGAGAGCCAGCAGAGCATGGTATACAGGAAAATTAACAAAAAATATTCCTAGAAATTATTCATTAATCTCAGAGGCTGGAACTCTTCGAATTCTTATAGATTGTCAACAGCACTTTGACCAAGAACAAGATTTGTATCTCAAACACACGCTTGAGAGCCAGCAGAGTACGGTATAATAGAAAATTAACAAAAAATATTCCTAGAAATTATTCATTAATCTCAGAGGCTGAAACTCTTCCAATTCTTATAGATTGTCAACAGCACTTTGACCTAGAACAAGATTTGTATCCCAAACTCACGCTTGAGAGCCAGCAGAGCATGGTATACAGGAAAATTAACAATAAATATTCCTAGAAATTATTCATTAACCTCAGAGGCTGGAACTCTTCGAATTCTTATAGATTGTCAACAGAACTTTGACCTAGAATAAGATTTGTATCCCAAACTCACGCTTGAGAGCCAGCAGAGCATGGTATACAGGAAAATTAACAAAAAATATTCCTAGAAATTATTCATTAATCTCAGAGGCTGGAACTCTTCGAATTCTTATAGATAATTAACAGCACTTTGACTTAGAAAAAGATTTGTATCCCAAACTCACGCTTGAGAGCCAGCAGAGCATGGTATAAAGGAAAATTAACAAAAAATATTCCTAGAAATTATTCATTAATCTCAGAGGCTGGAACCCTTCGAATTCTTGTAGATTGTCAACAGCACTTTGACCTACAAGAAGATTTGTATCCCAAATTCACGCTTGAGAGCCAGCAGAGCACGGTATAAAGGAAAATTAACAAAAAATATTCCTAGAAATTATCCATTAATCTCAGAGGCTGGAACTCTTCGAATTCTTATAGATTGTCGACAGCACTTTGACCTAGAATAAGATTTGTATCCCAAACTCACGCTTGAGAGCCAGCAGAGCATGGTATAATGGAAAATTAACAAAAAAATATTCCAAGAAATTATTCATTAATCTCAGAGGCTGGAACTCTTCGAATTCTTATAGATTATCAACAGCACTTTGACCTAGAACAAGATTTGTATCCCAAACTCACGCTTGAGAGCCAGCAGAGCACGGTACAAAGGAAAATTAACAAAAAATATTTCTAGAAATTATTCATTTGCTCAGAGGCTGGAACTCTTCGAATTCTTATAGACTGTCAACAGCACATTGACCTAGAACAAGATTTGTATCCCAAACTCACGCTTGAGAGCCAGCAGAGCACGGTACAAAGGAAAATTAACAAAAAATATTTCTAGAAATTATTCATTAATCTCAGAGGCTGGAACTCTTCGAATTCTTATAGATTGTCAACAGCACTTTGACCTAGAACAAGATTTGTATCCCAAACTCACGCTTGAGAGCCAGCAGAGCATGGTATACAGGAAAATTAAAAAAAAAGTATTCCTAGAAATTATTCATTAACCTCAGAGGCTGGAACTCTTCGAATTCTTATAGATTGTCAACAGCACTTTGACCTAGAACAAGATTTGTATCCCAAACTCACGCTTGAGAGCCAGCAGAGCATGGTATAAAGGAAAATTAACAAAAAATATTCCTAGAAATTATTCATTAATTTCAGAGGCTGGAACTCTTCGAATTCTTATAGATTGTCAACAGCACTTTGACCTAGAACAAGATTTGTATCCCAAATTCACGCTTGAGAGCCAGCAGAGCACGGTATAAAGGAAAATTAACAAAAAATATTCCTAGAAATTATTCATTAATCTCAGAGGCTGGAACTCTTCGAATTCCTATAGATTGTCAACAGCACTTTGACCTAGAACAAGATTTGTATCCCAAACACACGCTTGAGAGCCAGCAGAGCACGGTATAAAGGAAAATTAACAAAAAATATTCCTAGAAATTATTCATTAATCTCAGAGGCTGGAACTCTACGAATTCTTATAGATTGTCAACAGCACTTTGACCTAGAACAAGATTTGTATCCCAAACTCACGCTTGAGAGCCAGCAGAGCATGGTATAATGGAAAATTAACAAAAAAATATTCCTAGTAATTATTCATTAATCTCAGAGGCTGAAACTCTTCGAATTCTTATAGATTATCAACAGCACTTTAACCTAGAACAAGATTTGTATCCCAAACTTACGCTTGAGAGCCAGCAGAGCACGGTATAAAGGAAAATTAACAAAAAATATTCCTAGAAATTATTCATTAATCTCAGAGGCTGGAACTCTTCGAATTCTTATAGATTGTCGACAGCACTTTGACCTAGAATAAGATTTGTATCCCAAACTCACGCTTGAGAGCCAGCAGAGCACGGTATAAAGGAAAATTAACAAAAAATATTCCTAGAAATTATCCATTAATCTCAGAGGCTGGAACTCTTCGAATTCTTATAGACTGTCGACAGCACTTTGACCTAGAATAAGATTTGTATCCCAAACTCACGCTTGAGAGCCAGCAGAGCATGGTATAATGGAAAATTAACAAAAAAATATTCCTAGAAATTATTCATTAATCTCAGAGGCTGGAACTCTTCGAATTCTTATAGATTGTCAACAGCACATTGACCTAGAACAAGATTTGTATCCCAAACTCACGCTTGAGAGCCAGCAGAGCACGGTACAAAGGAAAATTAACAAAAAATATTTCTAGAAATTATTCATTAATCTCAGAGGCTGGAACTCTTCGAATTCTTATAGATTGTCAACAGCACTTTGACCTAAAACAAGATTTGTATCCCAAACTCACGCTTGAGAGCCAGCAGAGCATGGTATACAGGAAAATTAACAAAAAAGTATTCCTAGAAATTATTCATTAACCTCAGAGGCTGGAACTCTTCGAATTCTTATAGATTGTCAACAGCACTTTGACCTAGAACAAGATTTGTATCCCAAACTCACGCTTGAGAGCCAGCAGAGCATGGTATACAGGAAAATTAACAAAAAATATTCCTAGAAATTATTCATTAATTTCAGAGGCTGGAACTCTTCGAATTCTTATAGATTGTCAACAGCACTTTGACCTAGAATAAGATTTGTATCCCAAACTCACGCTTGAGAGCCAGCAGAGCATGGTATACAGGAAAATTAACAAAAAATATTCCTAGAAATTATTCATTAATCTCAGAGGCTGGAACTCTTCGAATTCTTATAGATAATTAACAGCACTTTGACCTAGAAAAAGATTTGTATCCCAAACTCACGCTTGAGAGCCAGCAGAGCATGGTATAAAGGAAAATTAACAAAAAATATTCCTAGAAATTATTCATTAATCTCAGAGGCTGGAACCCTTCGAATTCTTGTAGATTGTCAACAGCACTTTTGACCCAGAACAAGATTTGTATCCCAAACTCACGCTTGAGAGCCAGCAGAGCACAGTATAAAGGAATATTAACAAAAAATATTTCTAGAAATTATTCATTAATCTCAGAGGCTGGAACTCTTCGAATTCTTATAGATTGTCGACAGCACTTTGACCTTGAATAAGATTTGTATCCCAAACTCACGCTTGAGAGCCAGCAGAGCATGGTATAATGGAAAATTAACAAAAAAATATTCCTAGAAATTATTCATTAATCTCAGAGGCTGGAACACTTCGAATTCTTATAGATTGTCAACAGCACTTTGACCTAGAAAAAGATTTGTATCCCAAACTCACGCTTGAGAGCCAGCAGAGCACGGTACAAAGGAGAATTAACAAAAAATATTTCTAGAAATTATTCATTAAACTTAGAGGCTGGAACTCTTCGAATTCTTATAGATTGTCAACAGCACTTTGACCTAGAACAAGATTTGTATCCCAAACTCACGCTTGAGAGCCAGCAGAGCACGGTACAAAGGAAAATTAACAAAAAATATTTCTTGAAATTATTCATTAATCTCAGAGGCTGGAACTCTTCGAATTCTTATAGATTGTCAACAGCACTTTGACCTAGAACAAGATTTGTATCCCAAACTCACGCTTGAGAGCCAGCAGAGCACGGTATAAAGGAAAATTACATAAGTTCCAGCCTCTGAGATTAATGAATAATTTCTAGGAATATTTTTTGTTAATTTTACTTTATACCGTGCTCTGCTGGCTCTCAAGCGTGTGTTTGGGATACAAATCTTGTTCTTGGTCAAAGTGCTGTTGACAATCTATAAGAATTCGAAGAGTTCCAGCCTCTGAGATTAATGAATAATTTCTAGGAATATTTTTTGTTAATTTTCCTTTATACCGTGCTCTGCTGGCTCTCAAGCGTGAGTTTGGGATACAAATCTTGTTCTAGGTCAAAGTGCTGTTGATAATCTATAAGAATTCAAAGAGTTCCAGCCTCTGAGATTAATGAATAATTACTAGGAATATTTTTTTGTTAATTTTCCATTATACCATGCTCTGCTGGCTCTCAAGCGTGAGTTTGGGATACAAATCCTGTTCTAGGTCAAAGTGCTGTTGATAATCTATAAGAATTCGAAGAGTTCCAGCCTCTGAGATTAATGAATAATTACTAGGAATATTTTTTTTTAATTTTCCATTATACCATGCTCTGCTGGCTCTCAAGCGTGAGTTTGGGATACAAATCTTGTTCTAGGTCAATGTGCTGTTGACAATCTATATGAATTCGAAGAGTTCCAGCCTCTGAGATTAATGAATAATTTATAGGAATATTTTTTGTTAATTTTCCTTTATACCGTGCTCTGCTGGCTCTCAAGCGTGAGTTTGGGATACAAATCCTGTTCTAGGTCAAAGTGCTGTTGATAATCTATAAGAATTCGAAGAGTTCCAGCCTCTGAGATTAATGAATAATTACTGTTAAGGGTCCGTCGGTGCAACAGTGTAATTAAAAGGCAGGAGCACGTTTTATCGGTTTAATGGTTGGAGAACGAAGAGGCCGGTGTTGCCATGCACAATAATATTATTATGTTTCCAACATAACTCCCAACAGAACAAAACAGATAGAAATCTTCGAATGTGGACTGTATAATCATAAGAAACCTGGTTCTTGAAAGTGCAATATAAAAGAATTGGTCTGTTAGTAGTAATAGTTGTAAAAATTACAATGATAAGTATTTTGTATTGGTACAATTGACTTAAGTCATTAACACTTTAGCTTAATTTCTAAATAAAGTTGTTTATAAAATCATGCATAGTTTTATTTGCCTACTTCATGTTACATAAACATTAATAATGTTGTACATTTGCAATGTGTTTGTATACATTATGTTCACCTTAGCAGGTAAGTGGTTACTTTAAAAATATTAGGTAAGTAGGTAACACACTTTTACATTAAAGAGATATGAATCTCTTGGCATCTTTACACATAGGGTTAACTGTATGTGAAGCGTCGCGGCCTACGAGAGGGTGAGTACAGTTTTACATTACATTAGTTAAAGAGATATATGAATCTCTAAGCATCACCTCTAAACATAATCAGCTGCTTGAGGAGCATCGTGGCCTACGAGAAGGTAAGTAAATTTAAGTAATTAACAATAATATTAAGTCTCTTAGCATCACCTCAAAACACAATCAGATGCTTGAGGAGCATCTTGGCCTACGAGAACTATTACTTATAACTATTAAACTAATGGTAGCAAACATATTTTAGTTATAGATGTCTTATGACATCTTCCATTAGCTTTCTTAACTTCCATAGCTCTAACCTTACCATCCCTGCCAGGAAATATTTGAGTAATTCTGGCCATTGGCCAAGTCATAGGAGGGACGTCTAGTTCCTTGAGGATCACAAGATCACCTACCTTTACATTGGGTACATTATCTTTCCATTTTGGACGGTTTTGTAAGTTATTCAAATACTGTTTTGACCATTGTTTCCAGAATTGTTGTTTCATAGCTGTACATTTAGACCAAAACTTTAATTGATTATCTGCTAGATTAGTCACATCTGGGTTGGGTAAACAAACCAAAGGTGCACCCGTTAAAAAATGCCCAGGTGTGAGATATGAAACATCTTCAACGTCTGAAGACAATGGTGTCAAAGGTCTTGAATTTAATACACCTTCTATTTGCACAAGTACAGTATACAGCTGCTCATATGTTAAAGTATGGCTGCCAAGTATCCTCTTTAAGTGGTGCTTAACACTTTTAACGGCTGCCTCCCACAGACCACCGAATACTGGGGAGTAGCTTGGTATGAAGTCAAAGTTGATACCTAGTTTAGAAGCTGTATCTTGTACCTGTTGTTGATGACATTTAGAACTATTTAATTTATACAATTCTTGTAAATTTTTATTTGCAGCTTTGAAAGTGCCTGCATTATCACAATATACTTCTGTTGGAATGTTTCGTCTTGATATGAACCTTTTGAAACTAGCTAAAAATGTATCAGTAGTTAAGTCAGAACATAACTCTAGGTGTATGGCTTTAGTTACAAAACACACATATACAATTATGTAGCCTTTTGTTACAATTACACTTCTGATACGTGATTGTTTAACTAGAATAGGACCTGCAAAGTCCATTCCAACTTTCTCAAAGGGTCGGCAAGCATTTACTCTATCTGAAGGTAAGGAACCCATCAGTTGTTTAGCTGTATTAGCTTTGAAGCGGAAACAAGTTATACATTTATAAATTACACTTTTTATCAAGCGCAAAGCGTTGATAATCCAGTATCGTTGATTTAAATTACACAAAATTAATTTTTGACTGGCATGTAAAAGTTTGATGTGGACATTCTCTATAATGAGATGTGTCAGTCTTGATTCTCTAGGTAATATAATTTGATGTTTATGAGCAAAGGACAAAGCAGCATGTTGTAGCCTACCACCTACTCTCAGAAGTCCCTCAGAATCTATGAACGGATTGAGACCTTTTATACATTGCTGTACCTGTGAGTTATTTTGCAAGGCTAATATGTCTTTAGCAAAGTACTTTTGTTGCTCATTTTTAATTAATAAATTTAATGCTGAATTTGTTTCAGTATGTGATACAAAAGTATGTCTAATTTTTAATGAGTTTGGTTTGCAATTGTTGCAAAATCTGATTACATATGCAAGAATTCTTTGGAGCCTGCCTAAATTAGAATATTTAGTTAAAAGACTGTTTAACATTGTGTCCTTGACTTTCTGTGATACTGCACATACCACCTCGTTCACAGGCAATGTTTTTATTTCAGGGACGTCTATAGGTGCATCAAAACTACAATTGTCAAAATTATAGTCAGAGCCAGACATAATTTGAGGCCCTGACCACCACATTTGGTGGTTTTGTAAATCGCAAGGACTCACTCCCCTACTTAAGCAATCCGCAGGGTTTTGATCAGTCGATATGTAACACCAATTAAAATGACTAGTATTGTCCATAATTAATTTTACCCTATTTGCAACATATGTATTCAATTTGATTGGTTCAATTTTCAGCCATGCTAGGACTACTTGAGAATCAGAGAACAAGTGTGTTTCATTGACTATGTGTTTTGAATTAATAGTTTTATAAACTTTAGCAATTAATTTAGCCAATAATAATGCTGCATTAAGCTCTAAACGAGGAATACTCAACTGTTTTGTTGTTTTTGGATTTATCCTTGATTTAGAACAAAGAAGCAACATTTTTACATTGCCATTTATGTCTATTGTTCTCAAATAGATTGCACAACCATAAGCTACGTTAGACGCATCTGAAAATCCAATCAATTGAATCTTATGCTTATTATCAATACATGCATTTCGTTTTACTTGAATGGGTGACATTTTAACTAAACTATTGTAAAATAATTGCCATTCTCTTTTCAACTCATTGGAAGGAATTGAATCCCAGTCAGTGTTTGATAGCCAAAGTTCCTGCATAATTTGCTTAGCTTTTATTAATATGGGACCAATTATTCCCAATGGGTCGTAAAATTTACTAATGTAACTCAGTATCTCTCTTTTTGTATCGACGGATTGCTCAGGTGGAGGAGGAAACCTAAAGGAGTCTGTATTTATATTAAAATTCAGTCCTAAAGTTTTGATATCCTTCCCAATATTGATTTCTCCAGCATACTGCTGTTCCTTAGGAATGTCGTGCAATATGCTATCATCATTGGCTGACCATTTGTGTAGGCTAAAACTACCTAAGGCTAGCAAACCAATAAGTTGACCTTTTGTGTCGATAATAGTGTTGAGATCACTGTGAGAATACAAAATATCATCTATGTAAGCTGAGTTTAAAAGCACTGGAGAGGCCAGTGGATATTTGTTTTTAAACCTATAAGCAAGTTCATTTAAACATCTTGTGGCTAAATATGATGAAGTTTTTAACCCATAAGTTACAGTATTTAGCTGCAAACATTTTATTTCACTATTCGGATCATCTCTCCACAAGATGTTTTGTAAAGATCTTTGTTCTTTATTAATTAATATATTCCTAAACATTTGTTTAATGTCACAGATAAAGAAATATTTGTCCAATCTGAACAATATTAGAATGTCAAACAACTCATTTTGAACTACAGGACCGTTCATCATTATATCATTAAGTGATATTTTATTTGCTGTTTTCATGGATCCATCAAATACTGTACGCAAGCGCGTGCTCACAGCATCCTCCCGTATTACAGGATGATGAGGTATGAAGTATACTGCATCTCGAGACAAGTTGTAGCCTGTAATATCAAAATAACTTGCATGACCAAGTTGAATATATTCATCAATAAATTTTTGATATTCCTTGAATAAAGAATTATCTTTATTAAATCGTTTTTCTAAGTTTAGAAATCTATGCAATGCTAATGGTAAGGAACTACCTAATTTATTGTTAACATCACAAATTGGAAGTTTCATTGGCATTGAAACTTCAAACTTATTGTTATTAAGTTTTACTGTTTCTTTAAAATACTGTTCACAGTATTGTTGTTCAGATGTGTGATGTTCAGTGTACACCTCTGGTACAGCCTCTGATTGCCAAAATTTTGATAGACTACTGTTTATGTCAGATTCGCACTCATTGCAGAATAAGGAAACAGCAGTATCCTGGAGAAGCTGAGGTGAAGGTACATTGCCTGCGATTATGTAACCGAATTGCGTGTGAACAAGGTGGGGTTGCGCAGGATCACTGAACTTCGTGAACTGTTCCTCAGGTTGGGGCAGCAACACCTGAAAAAATATATCAGCAGCTAACAAAGCATCTATTTCATTTGGCACATTGAAAGCATCGTCTGCAAGTTTTATATTTTTAGGTATATTTATATCACCTTTGTTTAGACAGTTCTGTGGTAACTTCATTGCAATATTATCTGTTACAAGAAAATTGACACTGACTTGGTATGGATATACACATGAGAATATATTAGTTTGCAAAGAATGTTTAATATTCTTTTCAGCATTAGCGATGCCTCTTATACCAACAGTAGTAGCAGTTAGCTTTTTACCTATAAGTTTAGTAATCTTGTTAGTGATGAAAGAAGATTGACTTCCTGAGTCAAGAAGGGCTCTGATTATTATCGGTTTGCCATTCTTCGCAATAATTTTTATTTTAGCAGTAGGAAGCAAAACTTGATTGTTGTTGTTCAACCCTGACAACATAACCACCGGTTTGGTCGGTGTGTCTGACCCAGACTGTGCATGGCTTTCTTCATGCAAAAGCGTGTTGTGTGGTTGCTTACAGCGTGCACATTTGAAGTGAAAGCGGCATTTCCCCTTATGATTATTCAAACATATTTTACAAAGCTGCCTGCTTTCAGCAAATTTGACACGTTCATTTACACTTGCCAGCATAAATTTTGAGCATGAATAAAGCTTATGCAACTTACCGCAGAAGCTGCATGACTGTAGTTTGGATGTTGCAAAATTTGTAGACTTTGTCAACGCTTGCTTACTGCTGCTAGTATCGGAGTTCTCCAATGCTAAAGCTCGTGCATCCAAATACTTGATAAATTCTGAAAAAGTAGGTAAATTGGTGGGATCGCGATCTAAACAATATGAAGCATATGTGTTGTTATCTAATTTTCTCGATAAAATGCACACAAGCACACTATCCCAGCTCTCTACTGGTTGTTCCAGATTTTTAAGGGCAGCAACATGCTGCTTTGCTTCAGAAACAAAGTTTCGAAGTGAAGTTACACTAGGCTTAGTTATCGGACTTAAGTCTAATAGATATGAAATGTGTTCATACACAATTTTTTGTTTATTGTCATACCTATCTTGTATAATTTTTAAACCTTCTGCATAACTTGTACCCTGTACTGGTAAATTTTTTACTAAATCGTAAGCCTCACCTTTGAGAAAAGTCCTTAAGTACATAAATCTTTGAATGTCAGTAATTGTTTTGTCATTGTGAACTAATGCATTGAATAGTTCTATAAATGGCTTGTATTCAGAATAACTACCATTAAAGAATGGAATTTTTATGTCAGGAAGTATTTTTGATGCGGATTTCTTTTTGATACAGCTACCATCACTCTGAGATACGTTAAAATGAGTGTCAAGTTGAATTTTAATTAACTCTAAACCTTTGAAACACAGATCCTCGGTGAGTGTGGGATCTTCATTATCTTGTATTATCATGTTAAACTCATTATATTGATTGAAAAGAGATTTTAACCTATCTTCCTTCAAAAGTAACATTTGTTGTGACGCATCTTTAAGAGAATCTTTGGTAATTGTATTACAAATGCGTGTTATGGTACCTTTTATGTATCCACGTTTTTGAGGCAATGATTTCTCGCCTTCCTCATATTCCATGGTTGGCTTTGACATGGTAGGTTCCCACTATGTAAGTTACGTAAGTTAAGAAAACGTAAAAACCACTTATATTAATCACTGATTGAAATTAAGTACTTAAAACTAGTTCTCTTGGCATCCTCTCAGAAAGTAATCAACACATTCTGAGAAGCATCGTGGCCTCCGAGATAAGAAAAAGTTTGTTTACACAGGTTCGTTCGTAAAATGGCGGATTCAATTTTCGATAAAAAAATATTAAATAAAATTGAGTCGTGTTCCAAATTTGTATGTGTATCACGTTGTAGCATGAAAGTTCTCCGGCAAAAGAAAGAGATAGTTGGCCTGGTGTCCTCTTCTAATCACGGCCAGCGATGATGCTAAAACAATTGCACCGATCGTCACTGGAACGTTACTATTGAGTGAAGAGAACTTGTGCAGGCACGTCGCTAGATGGCGCGAGGGCGCTCCCTAGTATTTCTTCTTTTTTCTTAGGAAAATTTCACAATGGCGATTCACAAATATAGCATCGTCATATAGTAGATTATTGACTATATGCGATGAGATGCGTTGCAGTCTTCGAGGATGCGACGATCTTGCTCGATTGGTGTAAGCACCAATCCGTCCGTGTGGCGTTACCGCTGTCGTTGCCTTAGGGCAAAATAATGGCGGCGTACACTCGTAGGTCACACGTACAGCACTTACACGCGTCACCAAGTTTTGTAAACCCGTACTTTTCGTTGCACTTTTTTGACTAATTGCACTAATCGTGATGCACTTTTTTAATCCTAGACTTTAAGGACCATGTTAAGGGTCCGTCGGTGCAACAGTGTAATTAAAAGGCAGGAGCACGTTTTATCGGTTTAATGGTTGGAGAACGAAGAGGCCGGTGTTGCCATGCACAATAATATTATTATGTTTCCAACAATTACTAGGAATATTTTTTTGTTAATTTTCCATTATACCATGCTCTGCTGGCTCTCAAGCGTGAGTTTGGGATACAAATCTTGTTCTAGGTCAAAGTGCTGTTGACAATCTATAAGAATTCGAAGAGTTCCAGCCTCTGAGATTAATGGATAATTTCTAGGAATATTTTTTGTTAATTTTCCTTTATACCGTGCTCTGCTGGCTCTCAAGCGTGAGTTTGGGATACAAATCTTGTTCTAGGTCAAAGTGCTGTTGATAATCTATAAGAATTCGAAGAGTTCCAGCCTCTGAGATTAATGAATAATTACTAGGAATATTTTTTTGTTAATTTTCCATTATACCATGCTCTGCTGGCTCTCAAGCGTGAGTTTGGGATACAAATCTTGTTCTAGGTCAAAGTGCTGTTGACAATCTATAAGAATTCGAAGAGTTCCAGCCTTTGCGATTAATGAATAATTTATAGGAATATTTTTTGTTAATTTTCCTTTATACTGTGCTCTGCTGGCTCTCAAGCGTGAGTTTGGGATACAAATCTTGTTCTAGGTCAAAGTGCTATTGACAATCTATAAGAATTCGAAGAGTTCCAGCCTCTGAGATTAATGGATAATTTCTAGGAATATTTTTTGTTAATTTTCCTTTATACCGTGCTCTGCTGGCTCTCAAGCGTGAGTTTGGGATACAAATCTTATTCTAGGTTAAAGTGCTGTCGACAATCTATAAGAATTCGAAGAGTTCCAGCCTCTGAGATTAATGAATAATTTCTAGGAATATTTTTTTTTAATTTTCCTTTATACCGTGCTCTGCTGGCTCTCAAGCGTGAGTTTGGGATACAAATCTTGTTCTAGGTTAAAGTGCTGTTGATAATCTATAAGAATTCGAAGAGTTCCAGCCTCTGAGATTAATGAATAATTACTAGGAATATTTTTTTGTTAATTTTCCATTATACCATGCTCTGCTGGCTCTCAAGCGTGAGTTTGGGATACAAATCTTGTTCTAGGTCAAAGTGCTGTTGACAATCTATAAGAATTCGAAGAGTTCCAGCCTCTGACATTAATGAATAATTTATAGGAATATTTTTTGTTAATTTTCCTTTATACCGTGCTCTGCTGGCTCTCAAGCGTGAGTTTGGGATACAAATCTTATTCTAGGTCAAAGTGCTGTTGATAATCTATAAGAATTCGAAGAGTTCCAGCCTCTGAGATTAATGAATAATTACTAGGAATATTTTTTTGTTAATTTTCCATTATACCATGCTCTGCTGGCTCTCTAGCGTGAGTTTGGGATACAAATCTTGTTCTAGGTCAAAGTGCTGTTGACAATCTATAAGAATTCGAAGAGTTCCAGCCTCTGAGATTAATGAATAATTTATAGGATTATTTTTTGTTAATTTTCCTTTATACCGTGCTCTGCTGGCTCTCAAGCGTGAGTTTGGGATACAAATCTTGTTCTAGGTCAAAGTGCTGTTGATAATCTATAAGAATTCGAAGAGTTCCTGCCTCTGAGATTAATGAATAATTACTAGGAATATTTTTTTGTTAATTTTCCATTATACCATGCTCTGCTGGCTCTCAAGCGTGAGTTTGGGATACAAATCTTGTTCTAGGTCAAAGTGCTGTTGACAATCTATAAGAATTCGAAGAGTTCCAGCCTCTGCGATTAATGAATAATTTATAGGAATATTTTTTGTTAATTTTCCTTTATACCGTGCTCTGCTGGCTCTCAAGCGTGAGTTTGGGATACAAATCTTGTTCTAGGTCAAAGTTCTGTTGACAATCTATAAGAATTCGAAGAGTTCCAGCCTCTGAGATTAATGGATAATTTCTAGGAATATTTTTTGTTAATTTTCCTTTATACCGTGCTCTGCTGGCTCTCAAGCGTGAGTTTGGGATACAAATCTTATTCTAGGTTAAAGTGCTGTCGACAATCTATAAGAATTCGAAGAGTTCCAGCCTCTGAGGTTAATGAATAATTACTAGGAATATTTTTTTGTTAATTTTCCATTATACCATGCTCTGCTGGCTCTCAAGCGTGAGTTTGGGATACAAATCTTGTTCTAGGTCAAAGTGCTGTTGACAATCTATAAGAATTCGAAGAGTTCCAGCCTCTGAGATTAATGAATAATTTCTAGGAATATTTTTTGTTAATTTTCCTTTATACCGTGCTCTGCTGGCTCTCAAGCGTGAGTTTGGGATACAAATATTGTTCTAGGTCAAAGTGCTGTTAACATTCTATAAGAATTCGAAGAGTTCCAGCCTCTGAGATTAATGAATAATTTCTAGAAATATTTTTTGTTAATTTTCCTTTATACCGTGCTCTGCTGGCTCTCAAGCGTGAGTTTGGGATACAAATCTTGTTCTAGGTCAAAGTACTGTTGACAATCTATAAGAATTCGAAGAGTTCCAGCCTCTGAGATTAATGGATAATTTCTAGGAATATTTTTTGTTAATTTTCCTTTATACCGTGCTCTGCTGGCTCTCAAGCGTGTGTTTGGGATACAAATCTTGTTCTAGGTCAAAGTGCTGTTGACAATCTATAGGAATTCGAAGAGTTCCAGCCTCTGAGATTAATGAATAATTTCTAGGAATATTTTTTGTTAATTTTCCTTTATACCGTGCTCTGCTGGCTCTCAAGCGTGAGTTTGGGATACAAATCTTGTTCTAGGTCAAAGTGCTGTTGACAATCTATAAGAATTCGAAGAGTTCCAGCCTCTGAGATTAATGAATAATTTATAGGAATATTTTTTGTTAATTTTCCTTTATACCGTGCTCTGTTGGCTCTCAAGCGTGAGTTTGGGATACAAATCTTGTTCTAGATCAAAGTGCTGTTGATAATCTATAAGAATTCGAAGAGTTCCAGCCTCTGAGATTAATGAATAATTACTAGGAATATTTTTTTGTTAATTTTCCATTATACCATGCTCTGCTGGCTCTCAAGCGTGAGTTTGGGATACAAATCTTGTTCTAGGTCAAAGTGCTGTTGACAATCTATAAGAATTCGAAGAGTTCCAGCCTCTGCGATTAATGAATAATTTATAGGAATATTTTTTGTTAATTTTCCTTTATACCGTGCTCTGCTGGCTCTCAAGCGTGAGTTTGGGATACAAATCTTGTTCTAGGTCAAAGTGCTGTTGACAATCTATAAGAATTCGAAGAGTTCCAGCCTCTGAGATTAATGGATAATTTCTAGGAATATTTTTTGTTAATTTTCCTTTATACCGTGCTCTGCTGGCTCTCAAGCGTGAGTTTGGGATACAAATCCTGTTCTAGGTCAAAGTGCTGTTGATAATCTATAAGAATACGAAGAGTTCCAGCCTCTGAGATTAATGAATAATTACTAGGAATATTTTTTTTTAATTTTCCATTATACCGTGCTCTGCTGGCTCTCAAGCGTGAGTTTGGGATACAAATCCTGTTCTAGGTCAAAGTGCTGTTGATAATCTATAAGAATTCGAAGAGTTCCAGCCTCTGAGATTAATGAATAATTACTAGGAATATTTTTTTGTTAATTTTCCATTATACCATGCTCTGCTGGCTCTCAAGCGTGAGTTTGGGATACAAATCTTGTTCTAGGTCAAAGTGCTGTTGACAATCTATAAGAATTCGAAGAGTTCCAGCCTCTGAGATTAATGGATAATTTCTAGGAATATTTTTTGTTAATTTTCCTTTATACCGTGCTCTGCTGGCTCTCAAGCGTGAGTTTGGGATACAAATCTTGTTCTAGGTCAAAGTGCTGTTGATAATCTATAAGAATTCGAAGAGTTCCAGCCTCTGAGATTAATGAATAATTACTAGGAATATTTTTTTGTTAATTTTCCATTATACCATGCTCTGCTGGCTCTCAAGCGTGAGTTTGGGATACAAATCTTGTTCTAGGTCAAAGTGCTGTTGACAATCTATAAGAATTCGAAGAGTTCCAGCCTTTGCGATTAATGAATAATTTATAGGAATATTTTTTGTTAATTTTCCTTTATACTGTGCTCTGCTGGCTCTCAAGCGTGAGTTTGGGATACAAATCTTGTTCTAGGTCAAAGTGCTGTTGACAATCTATAAGAATTCGAAGAGTTCCAGCCTCTGAGATTAATGGATAATTTCTAGGAATATTTTTTGTTAATTTTCCTTTATACCGTGCTCTGCTGGCTCTCAAGCGTGAGTTTGGGATACAAATCTTATTCTAGGTTAAAGTGCTGTCGACAATCTATAAGAATTCGAAGAGTTCCAGCCTCTGAGATTAATGAATAATTTCTAGGAATATTTTTTGTTAATTTTCCTTTATACCGTGCTCTGCTGGCTCTCAAGCGTGAGTTTGGGATACAAATCTTGTTCTAGGTTAAAGTGCTGTTGATAATCTATAAGAATTCGAAGAGTTCCAGCCTTTGCGATTAATGAATAATTTATAGGAATATTTTTTGTTAATTTTCCTTTATACTGTGCTCTGCTGGCTCTCAAGCGTGAGTTTGGGATACAAATCTTGTTCTAGGTCAAAGTGCTGTTGACAATCTATAAGAATTCGAAGAGTTCCAGCCTCTGACATTAATGAATAATTTATAGGAATATTTTTTGTTAATTTTCCTTTATACCGTGCTCTGCTGGCTCTCAAGCGTGAGTTTGGGATACAAATCCTGTTCTAGGTCAAAGTGCTGTTGATAATCTATAAGAATTCGAAGAGTTCCAGCCTCTGAGATTAATGAATAATTACTAGGAATATTTTTTTGTTAATTTTCCATTATACCATGCTCTGCTGGCTCTCAAGCGTGAGTTTGGGATACAAATCTTGTTCTAGGTCAAAGTGCTGTTGACAATCTATAAGAATTCGAAGAGTTCCAGCCTCTGAGATTAATGAATAATTTATAGGATTATTTTTTGTTAATTTTCCTTTATACCGTGCTCTGCTGGCTCTCAAGCGTGAGTTTGGGATACAAATCTTGTTCTAGGTCAAAGTGCTGTTGATAATCTATAAGAATTCGAAGAGTTCCTGCCTCTGAGATTAATGAATAATTACTAGGAATATTTTTTTGTTAATTTTCCATTATACCATGCTCTGCTGGCTCTCAAGCGTGAGTTTGGGATACAAATCTTGTTCTAGGTCAAAGTGCTGTTGACAATCTATAAGAATTCGAAGAGTTCCAGCCTCTGCGATTAATGAATAATTTATAGGAATATTTTTTGTTAATTTTCCTTTATACCGTGCTCTGCTGGCTCTCAAGCGTGAGTTTGGGATACAAATCTTGTTCTAGGTCAAAGTTCTGTTGACAATCTATAAGAATTCGAAGAGTTCCAGCCTCTGAGATTAATGGATAATTTCTAGGAATATTTTTTGTTAATTTTCCTTTATACCGTGCTCTGCTGGCTCTCAAGCGTGAGTTTGGGATACAAATCTTATTCTAGGTTAAAGTGCTGTCGACAATCTATAAGAATTCGAAGAGTTCCAGCCTCTGAGGTTAATGAATAATTACTAGGAATATTTTTTTGTTAATTTTCCATTATACCATGCTCTGCTGGCTCTCAAGCGTGAGTTTGGGATACAAATCTTGTTCTAGGTCAAAGTGCTGTTGACAATCTATAAGAATTCGAAGAGTTCCAGCCTCTGAGATTAATGAATAATTTCTAGGAATATTTTTTGTTAATTTTCCTTTATACCGTGCTCTGCTGGCTCTCAAGCGTGAGTTTGGGATACAAATATTGTTCTAGGTCAAAGTGCTGTTAACATTCTATAAGAATTCGAAGAGTTCCAGCCTCTGAGATTAATGAATAATTTCTAGAAATATTTTTTGTTAATTTTCCTTTATACCGTGCTCTGCTGGCTCTCAAGCGTGAGTTTGGGATACAAATCTTGTTCTAGGTCAAAGTACTGTTGACAATCTATAAGAATTCGAAGAGTTCCAGCCTCTGAGATTAATGGATAATTTCTAGGAATATTTTTTGTTAATTTTCCTTTATACCGTGCTCTGCTGGCTCTCAAGCGTGTGTTTGGGATACAAATCTTGTTCTAGGTCAAAGTGCTATTGACAATCTATAGGAATTCGAAGAGTTCCAGCCTCTGAGATTAATGAATAATTTCTAGGAATATTTTTTGTTAATTTTCCTTTATACCGTGCTCTGCTGGCTCTCAAGCGTGAGTTTGGGATACAAATCTTGTTCTAGGTCAAAGTGCTGTTGACAATCTATAAGAATTCGAAGAGTTCCAGCCTCTGAGATTAATGAATAATTTATAGGAATATTTTTTGTTAATTTTCCTTTATACCGTGCTCTGTTGGCTCTCAAGCGTGAGTTTGGGATACAAATCTTGTTCTAGATCAAAGTGCTGTTGATAATCTATAAGAATTCGAAGAGTTCCAGCCTCTGAGATTAATGAATAATTACTAGGAATATTTTTTTGTTAATTTTCCATTATACCATGCTCTGCTGGCTCTCAAGCGTGAGTTTGGGATACAAATCTTGTTCTAGGTCAAAGTGCTGTTGACAATCTATAAGAATTCGAAGAGTTCCAGCCTCTGAGATTAATGGATAATTTCTAGGAATATTTTTTGTTAATTTTCCTTTATACCGTGCTCTGCTGGCTCTCAAGCGTGTGTTTGGGATACAAATCTTGTTCTAGGTCAAAGTGCTGTTGACAATCTATAAGAATTCGAAGAGTTCCAGCCTCTGAGATTAATGAATAATTTCTAGGAATATTTTTTGTTAATTTTCCTTTATACCGTGCTCTGCTGGCTCTCAAGCGTGAGTTTGGGATACAAATCTTGTTCTAGGTCAAAGTGCTGTTGACAATCTATAAGAATTCGAAGAGTTCCAGCCTCTGAGATTAATGAATAATTTATAGGAATATTTTTTGTTAATTTTCCTTTATACCGTGCTCTGTTGGCTCTCAAGCGTGAGTTTGGGATACAAATCTTGTTCTAGGTCAAAGTGCTGTTGACATTCGATAAGAATTCGAAGAGTTCCAGCCTCTGAGATTAATGAATAATTTCTAGGAATATTTTTTGTTAATTTTCCTTTATACCGTGCTCTGCTGGCTCTCAAGCGTGTGTTTGGGATACAAATCTTGTTCTCGGTCAAAGTTCTGTTGACAATCTATAAGAATTCGAAGAGTTCCAGCCTCTGAGATTAATGAATAATTTCTAGGAATATTTTTTGTTAATTTTCCTTTATACCATGCTCTGCTGGCTCTCAAGCGTGAGTTTGGGATACAAATCTTTTTCTAGGTCAAAGTGCTGTTAATTATCTATAAGAATTCGAAGAGTTCCAGTCTCTGAGATTAATGAATAATTTCTAGGAATATTTTTTGTTAATTTTCCTTTATACCATGCTCTGCTGGCTCTCAAGCGTGAGTTCCCTATTATTTATTTCTTTGATACTTTCTGAAGTGTAATAAAAGAATGTATATACTATCAACACTACAGAACTGATTCGCATGCGTAGATAAGTCAGCTAAATTTTGATTTCCTGAAAAAAGATCTGCTATTTCGAGTTGGCAGAAAATTTTTTCATTCGACTTTTTTTCAGTTAAATTTGCCAGAACTATCGCTAAAAAGTATCAGGAACTGTTTTACTTGGCTCCATGGGCATATAACTCACTTTTAGTCCGGTTTGCTGAAAAATGATCTGCTACCGGAAGTTGGCAGAGCATATTTTCATTTTACTTTTTTCAGGTTAAATCGCCAGAACTATC
>CATOBL010000396.1:0-47246 GCA_951394255.1 Polyploca ridens
GGCGCGACTCGGCCTGGCGCGTCCAATTTGGTCGCTTCACACGGCGCGTGGTGGACGAGCCGCGCCGCGCCGCGCCGCGCCTCGCGCCGTGTGAAGGCCATGCTCGGCGCGACTTGGGCTGGCGCGTCCGATCCGCTAAATGTCGGTAACTTCAAAGGCGCGGCGCGGGCAGGGTTGGATTTCGTAGTATAATAAATATAAATATAGTACTTATGTAGTATCGTAATGCCAGGATACTTACTACCTACGAGAAAATACCATAATTTTACCTTCAGGTCGATTAATTCTGTTATTTGTTGAAATAAATTAAAAATATTACTTTAATTATGAAATAAAGTTGTAATAGTTGTTTTAGTTGTAGTAAATCGGCCTGTATTTACTCCTGATTCTTTCATGCGATGCTGTGAAAGCAAGTAAATGTAATTTGTATTGAATTTATTCCATCTGACGACATGCTATGTCGTGTCAATGCCAAAGACGAAGTTTCGATTGACGGATTGGCTGAGATAAACATCTACTTGCCTAAATTTGGTCAATTTGTACCTACAATAACAATAAAACTAAAATGTCCTTACAAATACATTTTTATTTCAGTTAAATAACAAAATGGACAATAAGCAAAATGCAGTATTATTTTCGACAAGTACCTAGTATAATTTTATTTTCCATATAAGTACAATAATATTTTGAGGGTCTGAATGCAGCCCTGGGCGCGGGCGCGCGCGTGGATGTCTCGGTTTTGTGCGGAGTTGTGTGTGCGTTTGAACACGTTCATTTCATCTCGAAGCGTTCGAACGTGAGGTACTCTGCGAGCTTAGATATGGAGTGGTCGAATGACACGATTGCCGAATTTTTACATTATTACGAGAACGAACCATCTTTGTGGAACACGAAAAATGCGGAGCACAAAAATAAGAATGACCCAGCACGATGCCTGAATCAGAATAGTTTAGTTAAGGACAAAAAAAAACCTGACTGCGTAAAAGAAAAAATAACTGAAAAGAGTACAACAGCTATAGAATTTTGAAAATTTAGTATTATAATGATGTTGTTTTGGTCGGCGACAAGCGACCCAGGAGCGGTAGTACAAAATATATATTCCCAAAAATGGACTAATTCCATTAAATATGTTGAGAAATACCATATTCAATTTGAAATAAAATTACCGCAAAGTATGGTTACTAGGCACGTGCACAGACTAGAGCTAGGCGCAAGCCGCCATCGCCCCACCCTGATTACATGATTATACATATAGATACCATTACATGATTTTCAAAATTTTTATTTTTATTATTAAGAAAAAAAAAGTATTTTTTTATATTTTCTTTAGCACCAGTATCATTTGTATTATCGACCCTGAGTCGCTCGTCGCTGACCCGAACAACGACCTGTATTATGTGTGGAATGGGCTGTTTACAAGCTTTCATTTGATACCCATATTTTTGTAACAACGACATTTTTGTTTTAATTCCCCTCCTCTGTTTTTATTCGAAGACGCCATATAAAAATAATATAACCTATG
The DNA here is from genome assembly GCA_951394255.1 of Polyploca ridens. Taxonomy (NCBI): domain Eukaryota; kingdom Metazoa; phylum Arthropoda; class Insecta; order Lepidoptera; family Drepanidae; genus Polyploca; species Polyploca ridens. The sequence goes on from CATOBL010000396.1 coordinate 1,523, forward strand.
TTACTCCCATAGTTAAGACGAATCTAACGACACCTCATGTTTAACTCCATCAAGCCGTTTAGGCTGCAGAGCGTGCCAAAGAAAGACATACATACACTCGAAAAACATAACCCTCCTCCCGGTTCAGTCGGGTAAAAATAGAAATTGTCATTTAAGGGGGCTCTTCATGGCCAACGCAACTTCAACGCAAGCATAGCCTAAAAGCTTGTACTTTCATCCAACATAATGTTTGACTGCGAAAAAAGAGAGACAGCATCAGAGCCGTCGGTTATCAGTCGGTAAATTCCGCTTATCACTCGCGGCCGCTTCGCTAGGTCGTCGTCATTCATGATTTCGCATATCATAAAATTTGTTCCAGGAGTATACTTCTTGTGAAACAATCTTACAAGTTTGTGAAAAAAAGTTAGTTATTTAGAATCTCCAATATATTTGCAAGCCTGGTATCTAGATATTTCGTTACTTTTTCAATTTATAGGTACATTAGATATGGCCAAAGTTCAGGTAAAAATTGTGCAAAAACGCTGTTTCTCGGAGGCTTTTACTGAATTTGTTTCACACTTTTTTTATTTTTGCTTGGATACACGGCTAGATATAGTGCACAAGATACCAATTTGTTTAAAACATCTAACGAAAAATGTTTAACAACGCCATCATCAGTACACAGCTTTTGTATGAAAAGTATGGGCGGATTGACTGCTCTTAATTGTCGTTTGAAATTTCTCCATGGCTGGACGTGCGACATTGTGCGTTGCGTGTCTCGATATGCGGCAAATTCCAATCAAACGAGCGCCGCGCCGCGCCGCGCCCGTGTGAAGGGGTGACTCGGGCTCGCGCGTGGCGCGTGCTTGCTCGTAGAAATCGGCGCGGCGCGGCGCGGCTCGGCCTACCACGCGCCGTGAGAAGCCACCATAAGAAATAGGGCTCCACGCCAAAAAATACCGTACGCGGGTGAAACCACGGGGGTCAGCTAGTAATAAATAATACCAACGTATATATTGTATAAACTGTATCAGAATGTTAAATGTCAGGTTAAAGTATATTTTGCTCATAAAACTAGGTCGCAATAAGCCGCGAGACCGACTCGACTAAATCGAATAAAGCTATTTCGATATTAGCTCTATTGAAGTTGATATTTCCAGCTAAGTGATTCGGCTGAAGTATATTATTTGTTAATTTAAAAAGGAATTATTTAGAAAGGTTAAACCTATAGCAAGCGTTATTTATTTGCTAATAATATTACAAATATAATTGTTTGTATATTTGTTATTCAATTGCTGTAATGGCTGAACGAAAATAAAACGGCTATTCATGTCGAAAATGTGTAATTAAGGACCCCTAAGTGTGGATTGAAGTTATTAGAGTATATAGGTTTTAACATCTTTCGTTACTTATAATCTTTCTTAAAATGCTTAAGAAAAAATGATTTTATTCGTAAGTCCACTAGAAAAAAATGTGCCGCCAGGATGACATCATCCCAGCGGAAAACGTTTTTGGAGAATATCTCAAAAATGGTTGGATGCACAAATTTGAAACTATCATACACATTTACATGACGTCTTACACTAAATATCTGTGAAATTCAAATCAAGAATATCGAAATTTTTCTGCTTGGACACTTTTTTCTTAAGCCTTTAAAGAAATATTATAACTAAGTAACGAAAGATGTTAAAATGTATATACTCTAATAACTTCAATCTACACTTGCATACTCAAAAATGCATTCCGAGAACAATCTCATTATGTCATAAAAAAGTAATTCCACAAAACGTAATCGTACCCTCACATTAAACTTTCCACATGGCCCCTATAAATGCTCGCTAAAAAACCATTGTCTACTGGAAGGTACATGACTCCTCAAATTTCGTCGCTCACGTTTTTTCCCCAGACCTTTGCGGTTGACAGCATTGATAAAGGTCGTCAGGTTAAAAAAGGGTCCGAATTAAACACAGATGTTCCATTATAGGAGCAAGGGTGTTGGAAGAAGTGGAAGGTCGGATTAACTAGTGCCCTTTGTGGCGCTATTGTAAAGATTTGCTGGTGTTTTTTGGTCTTGGGTTATTTGATTATTTTTTGCCGGAAAGGGTTTTAATTTTCGTTATAAAATGAAAAAATTTCATGACAATTTTCCTAACAAAAGAAAATCCAATAACTTTTATTATTAAAAAGAATAGACGAATTAATACACAAAGCTTTGTTTAACATCACAAAAACAGAACTAATTTACCTATTAACATCAAAGGGAATAGAATCCCAGTTTGAGTCAAGTTTCCTCCATCAACTGGATTTATAATGTAAACTGAATTTGCTGTAAGCATTTTTAAGCACACATTTTGTTTTTTATAAATGCTAGAATTTCTAAATCTATAACGAGGCAATACCATGAGTCCACGAAATATCTCAAGCTAGGAAATTTATGGAGAAAAAAATTCCCCACGTCAAATCTCTATGGTTCTAGAACATCAATAAATGATCAAGTCATGTATTGAATCGAGATAAAAATAATTAAATTCGACTCCTGCACGAATGATATTAGGTTTATTTTCGAAAAACATGATCTATTCTTGAGACTCGATTTCGTTTTTAATATACTTGCAAAGTAACAAATAAAATGAAACCCAAAATCCTCAACCGCTACGAAACATATTAAGCAAGTAATTATACGTTAAAAGAGCATGTAAGAGTTTCCAAAGGCATACGTTTTAATTAACAGGCGATGTTGATTAAGGTTCCGGCCGTTTAATTATGGAGCTTTACTGTTCAAGTGTTCGCGTAAAAATCTGATAAATACGTTCCTTTCATAATTATTTTTAAGGATGAAGGGGATAGGAAATGCAGATTGAACGTCTAGATTACTCTATAAACAACTGCAATTAAGAGCTAGTTTTTTGTAAGGTTTGTATGCCACCTTCTGATACATCATGTAAGGAATATCTATGATTATTAGTCTTTTGTCATTCTTTTGTACTGGCAACTCTAGTTTTGTATATACTTCCGACCGGCAAAAACATTTGATCGAGAGCTTGGTCAATGGTCATTCTCTCGAAGTCGGTCGTACTGAGCGGACGTATCTACTAGGCAGCTCACAATATAAGGCCAGAGTAATTATTTAAATATCAAAGTATGATAGTGGTACTTCATAAACCTAGTGATTGTGTTTCAAGTGATTTTTAAATTGTGTTTGAATATTAAATAAAAGTGTGTTTATGAAATATTAAAATTTTCCTTCAATCACTTAGGTAATATGGAGACATTTTGATTAAGCATAGGAAAATTCATAGTGAACATACATTAGGTGACAAAAAACAAAGGCATAAAGACTACCAATCTGTATATTGATTTCTTGTACCTTACATAACTTTCAAGTTTCTTTCTTCATTTTTAAATGAAGCTTTTGGCTATAAAATGGTTTAGCAAACATCATGTTGATTTCAAAAGACCTATTCAGTGCTACCTTACAAGGTACGTGAAATTTTATTTTTGTCTCTACCGGCATTTTTTATACTCGATATTTTGGTTTTATGAAAACAAAACCTAGTCAGGCCTAGCCTATAACCATCGCACGATTTAGACGTATCGATAATCACCTCATTCATTAAAAGCCATACAGCAGATGAGATGTTTCGAGGGTATAGAAATCCCACATACAAAGATACGAATGAAAAACATAACCCTGTCTTTGCAGTCGCGCCGCCGGGTAAAAAATATAAACACCACCGTACGTTTTTAATCAATCTACGAGTTTAAATTACAATTTAATTTTCTCTAAAGTCTAAACGTGAGCTTGTTGCAGACGAGATATTAATATTTAAACTTAATTCTAATATACAACTTGAAATTGAAGAATCACATGGGTTAGAAATAATTTATGGACACACATTGTATTAAATTTTGTAGGGCTTTATGATATACGGCTTTAGAAATTTGATAGTAGTTTAACTTAAAAAGATAATATTATAATATGCGATGCCATATTTCTTGACTGAGCTGAAATAAAATCATAGAATCAATAAATTAATGATAATAATAAATTTATGTTATTGTTACAATGTAAAATTGTCAAAATCAAAAAATATGTGATAGCTCTATTATGAAATAAAGAATTTTCTATTTCTAACAATAACAATCTAAGAATAATACTAAATTATAGCATCTACTTACAAACAAAAAGAACCAATAAAACTACATTAATTGAATTGACTGAAATTGAGTGAAATAAATACAATAATAGTCTCTCACTCAAAGCTTCCACAGGAGTACAGAAATGTAAGTTGAAAGTAACCTGACCACATTTTGTGCATAAGCGACCATTTTTGAAAACGTACAAAAACATAGAATATGTAAAAGATGAAGATGTGGTGTAAGTTATAGGATATCATGACAGCGACGAGAAAAACTTTGATGAGAACGAAATAGTACAATCAAGTACCCGAAGCAATGAAGATGATCTTTGCGCAGAATCCGGATAGCATGAAAGAGGAGTGTAAACCAATTGGAGTTAACTAATGGTTTTTACTGAGACTTTAAATTGATACTTTATGGGAAGAAATACAGAGCACGGAATACTCACTAAAATGTACTCTATAACTGCACGAGGAAAAAAAATTTTTTATGCTATTTTGCAATCATTATTCTACTATAAGCAGATGGTTTGTGAGGTTTTGTCGAGTCAAGTGCATCCTGCAGAGAGGATAGCTACCCTTTGTATTTACTATTGTAAATATTACTACAGTATGTCTTTTTTCTTTAGACGATTTTAGTAGCTGCGCGTGAGTAGATTCGCCGCAAGTACATTCGGGTGTATTTCCAGTCTCTTCTGGTATTTTTTTGTAGAGGTCTGAATTTCCTCTTTTACAGTGTTCATATTTAGATGTACATGGATTTTCGAGTTAGTAATGAACCAAGGGACGTGCGGGATTGTTCTTAAAATTGCGTTCTGCATTCTTTGCAATATTGCGATGTTAGAGTTACTTGCACTGCCCCAAAGCTTTATGCCATATGTTCAATTGTCCAAGATGGTTTTAATATAGACTTATATACCGGGTGATTTATATCTAAAAATAAAACATGTATTTTTTATTTTTTATTAATGAGAGACTCCTTTAAAATAGCTAAGTAATTCAAAACACTGTATAAGTAACTTATTATCGATAGATAACATGCTATTTCTATGAGGAAAACATAGCAAGATGTTATGTATAAATGATGTAGTACCCGCATAGCTGGCTACCACTCTTATCTTGAAAATCCGCGGCCAATCTGTGTTCTTCTTCTAGTAGTTTTTCGAGGCTCCATGTATTTTCAGCCGCATCTTTAAATACCATTGTAAGGTTGTCATCAAACACTCAATTGTCCCAACCACACTACAAACTCTGTACACACAAAATTAACTGATTCCACCCGTAACTTGTACCGTCGCATATCAAAGGCAATGCAGGGTGAATTCTTGCGGGCGTTTGCAAATCATTTCCATCCACGTGAGCAAAGGATCGGTTCGGACGTTCTACTGCACTCAAAGTAAATTCGCTTCATGTATTTTCCTCGTGTGATTCTTATTTACTGAATAAGAGGTCGGTATCGTTGATACTTATTTAGATTTCTTTTGGAATAGTTAACAGACTTAATTTTATTGATTGGTTATCTAGTGATTTTTAATTGCAAGTCAAAAGAGGGCCAAGCTAGCTTTTGCCTCTTCCTGCATCAGAATTGTCAATATTGGTCTTGTCATAGTTGGATAAAATTGTATGACCATAATTACATTTGGACCACACTAATTCTGTTCTAATCTATACATATAAAATGCTTTGTCCTGAATGACTGACTGACAATCAACGCACAGCCTAAACCGCTGATCGTAGAGACCTGAAACTTGGAGGGTGAGTTCTTAGTATGACGTAGGCATCCGATAAGAAAGGATTTTTCGAAATTCTACCCCTAGGGGTGGAAAACGGGGGTAAAGTTTGTATGGGACAACGTGATTCCTTGGTCCGATCTACTTCAAATTTTGCATAAACATTCCTTATCAGAATTGATGGAAGAGGTATTTCATATTTTATTGAAACTCATCGCCTAACGAGGTCAAAAAGGGGTAGAAAGTTATTTTAGGGGTGATTTGCATCGAAGTTGATATCAATACTCCGTAGTACTTTTGATTTAAATATTCGTTTGTATTTGACATTCCAGTTTTAAAGAGTTTTGCCACTGGTATTGCATTGCACCAAGCTTTTATGTGAGTTCAACTTTTTTTGAATATAATCGGATTGAGTTTTTAAACATCTGTCTGCTCCGGTTCATAGCTGATGTTATAAGGAGTAACTTAGCTACTTTTATTTTTGAAAAATAATAAGTTTCCGAGCAAAAGAATTCAAACTGTACGCGGGTGAAACCGCGGGGGTCTGCTAGTAACATTATAAAATGTAAATGTTTGTTACTCAATTATGCTATGATAACTAAATAGAGATACGTATATGAGATTTAGCTTAAACGGGAACACACAACGCAGACTACAATTTAAAAATTAAAATTACTCTAACTGCAAAGGAAAAATATAAACTTGCAAAGTTATATCCTATCTCTGGCTGCGAATAAACCTTACAGTTTATTTACAGCACCTTAGGGTTCCCTAGCCAAATAAAATTCAGCAAACAGAGAACATTTGTAAATTCATCATGCCTCTATATTGCAGTCATTTTACTTAGGAATAGAAAATAGAGAACATTTATAAGTTCGTCAGATCCGTTTGTTACAACCATTTTAATTAGAGAAAAGTATTTTTAAAACAGATTATTTATAGAAATGCATAATAGGTAACTAATAAAATAATGAAAATTAAAATATTTAGGACTGGATTCGATGTACGAAGCTATGAAAGTTATGAACGCCACTTCTCTGACTTCCAAAAGTACCATACAAATTATCTAAAAAAACAGCTTGTAGAAACTAGCCGACACTTTCAACAAACATATTTTTTAAATAATATTAATATAGAATATTGATTATGTCAATATCATTGCAACATTTATGTAATACAAAAGTATTTTTTGTATTTAGTTAAAAGCTCAATTGTAAAATATCCTAACTTGCTTCTTAGTACAAGTACAAGTATGTCATAAAGAATCCTACACATTGCGACTCCAAGAAGGTACTCGGTTAATATACCAAACGGAAAAATTATCCATATAAAATGGTTTTTCTAAGCATAGTTTTATACACATGATATTATGGTCAAGGGACGATCTTATAGGTATCTCATAATCTTTTTTACCCTAAATATTTATTGTTACAGTTATTTCGCCATAAAACTAAACCCTTGTAGGTTATATACGTAAAATATGCCATAATGGTGGGAAAATGGTGAAAAAACATTATTTTTTACAACAAAATGTACTTCAGTTTGAGGGTAACATTTTTCAACACCATAACATTTTTATTTATCATATTGAAAAGAGATGTACTAAGAGAAAAAAAAGGTCGTGATAGTGTTAAATGTAATGTAAGGGTTCCGTAGTGATTATTTCACTTATTTTAATATTTAAATGGAAACACAAATTTATTCATTTCCGCCAGCGACAAGATAAGTAAAAGAAATGTGTGTAAAAGTGGCGGGGGACTTTCATTTTCATATATGAATTTCATATTATATTATTTTTAGAAACATTATCGAAACATAGATAAAAGTTACCTATTTATTCCGATTTCTATGGATAATCTCTGGTGGATACCCTTATAGACCGGGAGATTGGCACAAATTTCCTGCTCATTTGCCCACGCGATTGGGCCACCGTTACTAGCGCGATTACCATAATTTTCCTTTTCGTCATTACGTATTAGGCCCCTGAAGGGTCGCCATACTGGTATAAATGACCAGGAAAGTGCCAGTATCTCCCGGTCTATTAAGCCTATGCTATTAAACACTTACATAAGCACTATGTATTTGTGCGATATGTAGCACTTGTCCTCAAAAGCAACGGAACACCACTCCCTGTAGCCAAAAGTCCTCTTCCATGGCGAGGTGCAGATAACATGTTGATACTCGCACCACGAACCCCTTGAAGTTGACGCTACGGCTTGACTCCAGCAGCTGCACCCTCGGCGTGTACTTGATTTTTGGCGCATGTACTCCACAATGTCACCGCCTTAGCTTTAATCTGTGGCCTTAGTGGTGTAGTGAAGCTGGAATGTGCACCCGACTGTTCGGCTTCGCGGCTTACATAATGGTTATAGTATGAGGATATTGGAATACATGATACCTGATCCTTGAAGACCTAGAACTAGAATGAGCTTAGAACACAAAATTTCAAATTAACCCTAAAACGCCAGCAAGAACGCACACCTACGCCAGAATAAAATTCTATAAGTGTTGTCGTGAGTTTGTTTACTTGATAAAGTGCTTTCGATGGTGTCTTCTGCTACAATTCTATCTTTTTTTACTAGACCGCTGTTTGCTTGGCCTTATTTCATTTAATTTTAGTGTAAATGTTACTGCTTTACTTTTGCTAGTCGATAGGGTGTCGTATTTTGAGCGTATTAAAAGGCTTTACGGTATGCACTATATAAGACACTAAGATGATTGAATGTAAGCAGTTTTAATTGTATAAATTATTTATTCATTTCACCATGATCGCCATCACAGTGGTAATTATTATTTATTCGTATTATTTCAGACCTTTGCTTAACTTTAATATCGTTTTTCATGTCAACGGCTTCAATTATATTTCTTAAAATCGTATCACTGCAAGAAAGTATAGTTTACTCGGGCATGCCAAAACGGAATTTACTTAGATATAATATAACTCTATAAATGATAAAATCTTTATTTACAACAAATATGTACAAAATACAATCTATATATAGAAAATTTCCTCAAGCCTGCCGCTGCTTCCGATTAACGGCAGGGTTCCCAGAAGGCTGGCAGCGTTTCCTCTTTGGATAGCCAAGCTGACGTTGGCGGAAAAAGCTCCCCGCCCGCTGGTCTCCGGAGGTCTCGATCAATTTTGATGACAAGGTGCGAGCAAAACGGCGAGCTTCGGACCCCCACGGTCCCATGGTCTCGACCGCAAAAGGCACAAAAATATAGTTGGGTCCAATCGATGCGTATTTTTTGAATTTTGAATTTTCCATATATATATATAACTCTTATAATACACGAGATACGTTTTTAGACTTTAGTCTGTTTTGGACCATACTAAGTTCAAACGTCACACGCGATATTCAACTCTGTATACTAGGAATAAGAATTATATCGACTAAGGAATGTTCCTAAGACAGTAAAATAGAGGAACGCAATATAAAATCGTTTCTCATCCATCATAAAGAAATTACAAGGAACCTCAAAATTAATTATATTGAGGTAAAACAGTAGAAAGATGATTACAAATGTACAGAAATTAAACGAAATCATAAATTCCTAAACGTCGGCAGCGATTCGAGTAATTGGACATGAATAATTTATCTGTTCGGCGTCTTGTGCATGATAAATTGATTCCAATTGTATTAATTTAAACAGTTGTATATCTGACCGTAGGCTGTGGTATGTTTTCGTTGATTACAGAACAGTTTCTGATTAACTACACAATCATATTATGTATACATCAGAATATTAATCTTATTGTAAAAAAAGTGACGTGCACTCTTTTAATACTAGAAATAAGCATAAACTTTTGACCTCTGCTTATAGACTCCAAAAAGTGCAAGGTTCATTTTTAGGACTGAGTGTACAATTTTATAATAAGATCCCTAATTACATTTTAAATTTAACCGGCGTGAAGTTAGCAGCCAAAAGTTAGCAGCCAATATAATCCGACCAAATTAGGAAGAATCCAGAAAATTGCTTTATTTACCGTATTTACACTGGAAAATTGTTGAAAATATAAGAAAATGATAAAAACAATTGAAAAAAGGCCTAACAGGCGTTAAAATATTCTAAATAGACATGAATTCATTATTAGCAAAAACACAAAGTATTTTGTAATTTAATCGGTTTTAAGAGTTCAAAAGAAAGAAAATTTAATTAATCACAAAAAAAACACATAAAACCTTCGTACTGAATTAAGATTTAATGATCCCATGAATGTTTCAGAGCCATAAATCGAACAAAAACAAACGTACGTAATAATCATAAGTTTTCGTTTCTTAAGAAAGAGTATAAGATATCAAAAATGGCATGGTGTCACTCTAGAAATGTATTTATTTAAAAGATATATAAGTATACTAAGTAAATAATAACCTTCTATGTATTTACCGAGGGGATACATAGGTTTTATAGCCACCGGCAAAAATAATATCGACAAAAATCTTTCAATTGAATTTGATGGTAGATTTACCTCTCAAGACTTGTCTTTGTCACTCCAAGTATGTATTTAGATTATAGATACATATGTTTAGTAAGTAAATAACAGCTTTCTATGAACATAGCGAGGGGATAGCATATGTTTTTGAGCTGCTGCAAAAAATTTATATCAAAAAATACCTACTTTGATTTTGATGGTAGATTAACATCTCAAGACTTGTCCTTGTCACTCCAAATATGTATTTAGATTATAGATACATAAGTTAACTAAGTAAATAACAGCATTCTATGAACTTAGCGAGGGGATATCATAGGTTTTTGAGCCGGCAGCGAAAAATATATCCACGAAAAATTCCACTTTGATATTGATAGTAGATTAACATCTCAAGACTTGTCCTTGTCACTCCAAATATATATTTAGATTATAGATACATAAGTTAACTAAGTAAATAACCACATTGTATGAACTTAGTGAGGGGATATGATAGGTTTTTGAGCCGGTAGAGAAAAATATATTTACAAAAAATTCCACTTAGATATTGATGGTAGATAATCCCCTCAAGACTTGTCCTTGTCACTCTAAATATGTATTTAGATTATAGATACATAAGTAAACTAAGTAAATAACAACATTCTATGAACTTAGCGAGGGGACATCATAGGTTTTTGAGGTGGCAGCGAAAAATATATCCATAAAAAATTCCACATTGATATTTATGGTAGATTAACATCTCAAGACTTGTCCTTGTCACTCCAAGTATGTATTTAGATTATAGATACATAAGTTTCCTAAGTAAATAACTGCATTCTATGAACTAAGCGAGGGGATACATAGGTTTTTTAGCCACCGGCGAAAATAATATCGACAAAAAATTCCACTTTGATATTTATGGTAGATTAACATCTCAAAACTTGTCATTGTCACTCCAAATATGTATTTAGATAATAGATACATAAGTTTTCTAAGTAAATAACATCATTCTATGAACTTAGCGAGGGGATATCATAGGTTTTTGAGCCAGCGGCCGAAAAAAATAACGAAAAGATCTCTACTTTGATATTGATGGTAGATTAACATCTCAAGACTTGTCCTTGTCACTCCAAGTATGTATTTAGATTATAGATACATAAGATACCTAAGTAAATAACTGCATTCTATGAACTTAGCGTGGGGACATCATAGGTTTTTGAGCCGGCAGTGAAAAATATATCCACAAAAAATTCCACTTTGATATTTATGGTAGATTAACATCTCAAGACTTGTCCTTGTCACTCCAAATATATATTTAGATTATAGATACATAAGTAACCTAAGTAAATAACTGCATTATATGAACTTAGCGAGGGGACATCATAAGTTTTTGCGCCGGCAGCGAAAAATATATCTACAAAAAAATTCACTTTGATATTGATGGTAGATAATCCCCTCAAGACTTGTCCTTGTCACTCCAAATATGTATTTAGATTATAGATACATAAGTTAAATAAGTAAATAACCACAATCTATGAACTGAGCGAGGGGATATCATAGGTTTTTGAGCCGGCAGAGAAAAATATATTTACAAAAAATTCCACTTTGATATTGATGGTAGATAATCCCCTCAAGACTTGTCCTTGTCACTCTAAATATGTATTTAGATTATAGATACATAAGTTACCTAAGTTAATAACTGCATTCTATGAACTTAGCGAGGGGACATCATAGGTTTTTGAGCTGGAAGCGAAAAATATATCCATAAAAAATTCCACTTTGATATTTATGGTAGATTAACATCTCAAGACTTGTCCTTGATACTCCAAATATGTATTTAGATTATAGATACATAAGTTACCTTAGTAAAGAACTGCATTCTATGAACTTAGCGAGATGACATCATAGGTTATTGAGCCGGCAGCGAAAAATATATTTAAAAAAATTCCACTTTGACATTTATGGTAGATTAACATCTCAAGACTTGTCCTTGTCACTCCAAATATGTATTTAGATAATAGATACATAAGTTTTCTAAGTAAATAACATCATTCTATGAACTTAGCGAGGGGATACATAGGTGTTTTAGCCACCGGCGAAAATAATATCTACAAAAAATTCCACTTTGATATTGATGGTAGATTAACATCTCAAGACTTGTCCTTGTCACTCCAAATATATATTTAGATTATAGATACATAAGTAACCTAAGTAAATAACTGCATTCTATGAACTTAGCGAGGGGACATCATAAGTTTTTGAGCCGGCAGCGAAAAATATATCTACAAAAAATTCCACTTTGATGTTGATGGTAGACAATCCCCTCAAGACTTGTCCTTGTCACTCCAAATATGTATTTAGATTATAGATACATAAGTTACCTACGTAAATAACAGCATTCTATGAACTTAGCGAGGGGACATCATAGGTTTTTGAGCTGGAAGCGAAAAATATATCCATAAAAAATTCCACTTTGATATTTATGGTAGATTAACATCTCAAGACTTGTCCTTGTCACTCCAAATATGTATTTAGATTATAGATACATAAGTTAACTAAGTAAACAACCAAATTCTATGAACTTAGCGAAGGGATATCATAGGTTTTTGGGCTGGCAGAGAAAAATATATTTACAAAAAATTCCACTTTGATATTGATGGTAGATAATCCCCTCAAGACTTGTCCTTGTCACTCTAAATATGTATTTAGATTATAAATACATAAGTAAACTAAGTAAATAACAACATTCTATGAACTTAGCGAGGGGACATCATAGGTTTTTGAGCTGACAGCGAAAAATATATCCATAAAAAATTCCACATTGATATTTATGGTAAATTTACATCTCAAGACTTGTCCTTGTCACTCTAAATATGTATTTTGATTATAAATAAATAAGTAACCTAAGTAAATAACATCATTTTATGAACTTAGCGAGGGGATACATAGGTTTTTTAACCACCGGCGAAAATAATAACGACAAAAAATTCCACTTTGATATTTATGGTAGATTAACATCCCAAAACTTGTCCTTGTCACTCCAAATATGTATTTAGATTATAGATACATAAGTTAACTAAGTAAATAACAGCATTCTATGAACTTAGCAAGGGGATATCATAGGTTTTTGAGCCAACAGCGAAAAATATATCCACAAAAAATTCCACTTTGACATTTATGGTAGATTAACATCTCAAGACTTGTCCTTGTCACTCTAAATATGTATTTAGATAATAGATACATAAGTTTTCTAAGTAAATAACATCATTCTATGAATTTAGCGAGGGGACATCATAAGTTTTTGAGCCGGCAGCGAAAAATATATCTACAAAAAATTCCACTTTGATGTTGATGGTAGACAATCCCCTCAAGACTTGTCCTTGTCACTCCAAATATGTATTTAGATTATAGATACATAAGTTACCTAAGTAAATAACTGCATTCTATGAACTAAGCGTGGGGACATCATAGGTTTTTGAGCCGGCAGCGAAAAATATATCCACAAAAAATTCCACTTTGACATTTATGGTAGATTAACATCTCAAGACTTGTCCTTGTCACTCCAAATATATATTTAGATTATAGATACATAAGTAACCTAAGTAAATAACTGTATTCTATGAACTTAGCGAGGGGACATCATAGGTTTTTGAGCCAGCAGCTAAAAATATATCTACAAAAAATTCCACTTTGATATTGATGGTAGATAATCCCCTCAAGACTTGTCCTTGTCACTCTAAATATGTATTTAGATTATAAATACATAAGTAAACTAAGTAAATAACAACATTCTATGAAGGTAGCGAGGGGACATCATAGGTTTTTGAGCCGGCAGAGAAAAATATATTGACAAAAAATTCCACTTTGATATTGATGGTAGATTATCCCCTCAAGACTTGTCCTTGTCACTCTAAATATGTGTTTAGATTATAGATACATAAGTAACCTAAGTAAATAACATCATTCTATGAACTTAGCGAGGGGATATCATAGGTTTTTGAGCTGGCAGCGAAAAATATATTCATAAAAATTCCACTTCGATATTTATGGTAGATTAACATCTCAAAACTTGTCCTTGTCACTCCAAATATATATTTAGATTATAGATACATAAGTTACCTTAGTAAATAACATCATTCTATGAACTTAGCGAGGTGATACATAGGTTTTTTAACCACCGGCGAAAATAATAACGACAAAAAATTCCACTTTGATATTTATGGTAGATTAACATCCCAAAACTTGTCCTTGTCACTCCAAATATGTATTTAGATTATAGATACATAAGTTAACTAAGTAAATAACAGCATTCTATGAACTTAGCGAGGGGATATCATAGGTTTTTGAGCCGGCAGCGAAAATAATATCGACAAAAAATTCCACTTTGATATTGATGGTAGATTAACATCTGAAGACTTGTCCTTGTCACTCCAAATATGTATTTAGATAATAGATACATAAGTAACCTAAGTAAATAACAACATTCTATGAACTTAGCGAGGGGACATCATAGGTTTTTGAGCTGACAGCGAAAAATATATCCATAAAAAATTCCACATTGATATTTATGGTAGATTAACATCTCAAGACTTGTCCTTGTCACTCCAAATATGTATTTGGATTATAGATACATAAGTTACCTTAGTAAATAACTGCATTCTATGAACTTAGCGAGGGGACATCATAGGTTATTGAGCCGGCAGCGAAAAATATATTTAAAAAAAATCCACTTTGATATTGATGGTAGATAATCCCTTCAAGACTTGTCCTTGTCACTCTAAATATGTATTTAGATTATAGATACATAAGTTACCTAAGTAAATAACAACATTCTATGAACTTAGCGAGGGGACATCATAGGTTTTTGAGCCAGCAGCTAAAAATATATCTACAAAAAAATCCACTTTGATATTGATGGTAGATAATCCCCTCAAGACTTGTCCTTGTCACTCCAAATATGTATTTAGATTATAGATACATAAGTTAACTAAGTAAATAACAGCATTCTATGAACTTAGCAAGGGGATATCATAGGTTTTTGAGCCGGCAGCGAAAAATATATCCACAAAAAATTCCACTTTGACATTTATGGTAGATTAACATCTCAAGACTTGTCCTTGTCACTCCAAATATGTATTTAGATAATAGATACATAAGTTTTCTAAGTAAATAACATCATTCTATGAACTTAGCGAGGGGACATCATAGGTTTTTGAGCCGGCGGCCAAAAAAATAACGAAAAGATCTCTACTTTGATATTGATGGTAGATAATCCCCTCAAGACTTGTCCTTGTCACTCCAAGTATGTATTTAGATTATAGATACATAAGTTACCTAAGTACATAACTGCATTCTATGAACTTAGCGTGGGGACATCATAGGTTTTTGAGCCAGCAGCGAAAAATATATCCACAAAAAATTCCATTTTGACATTTATGGTAGATTAACGTCTCAAGACTTGTCCTTGTCACTCCAAATATATATTTAGATTATAGATACATAAGTAACCTAAGTAAATAACTGCATTCTATGAACTTAGCGAGGGGACATCATAGGTTTTAGAGCCGGCAGCTAAAAATATATCTACAAAAAATTCCACTTTGATATTGATGGTAGATAATCCCCTCAAGACTTGTCCTTGTCACTCCAAATATGTATTTAGATTATAGATACATAAGTTACCTAAGTAAATAACAGCATTCTATGAACTTAGCGAGGGGATATCATAGGTTTTTGAGCCGGCAGAGAAAAATATATTGACAAAAAATTCCACTTTGATATTGATGGTAGATTATCCCCTCAAGATTTATCCTTGTCACTCTAAATATGTATTTAGATTATAGATACATAAGTTACCTAAGTAAATAACATCATTCTATGAACTTAGCGAGGGGATATCATAGGTTTTTGAGCTGGCAGCGAAAAAAATATTCATAAAAAATTCCACTTCGATATTTATGGTAGATTAACATCTCAAAACTTGTCCTTGTCACTCCAAATATGAATTTAAATTATAGATACATAAGTTACCTTAGTAAATAACTGCATTCTATGAACTTAGCGAGGGGACATCATAGGTTATTGAGCCGGCAGCGAAAAATATATCTACAAAAAATTCCACTTTGATATTGATGGTAGATAATCCCATCAAGACTTGTCCTTGTCACTCCAAATATGTATTTAGATTATAGATACATAAGTTACCTAAGTAAATAACTGCATTCTATGAACTTAGCGTGGGGACATCATAGGTTTTTGAGCCGGCAGCGAAAAATATATTTAAAAAAATTCCACTTTGACATTTATGGTAGATTAACGTCTCAAGACTTGTCCTTGTCACTCCAAATATATATTTAGATTATAAATACATAAGTAACCTAAGTAAATAACCGCATTCTATGAACTTAGCGAGGGGACATCATAGGTTTTT
This sequence comes from Polyploca ridens, assembly GCA_951394255.1. Classification (NCBI taxonomy): domain Eukaryota; kingdom Metazoa; phylum Arthropoda; class Insecta; order Lepidoptera; family Drepanidae; genus Polyploca; species Polyploca ridens. The sequence continues at coordinate 18,209 of CATOBL010000396.1, forward strand.
GAGCCGACAGCTAAAAATATATCTACAAAAAAATCCACTTTGATATTGATGGTAGATAATCCCCTCAAGACTTGTCCTTGTCACTCCAAATATGTGTTTAGATTATAGATACAAAAGTTAACTAAGTAAATAACCACATTCTATGAACTTAGCAAGGGGACATCATAGGTTTTTGAGCGGGCAGCAAAAAAAAATATCGAAAAATTGTCTACTTTGATTTTGATGGTTGATTAACATCTCAAGACTTGTCCTTGTCACTCCAAGTATGTATTTAGATTATAGATACATAAGTTACCTAAGTAAATAACAGCATTCTATGAACTTAGCGAGGGAATATCACAGGTTTTTGAGCCGGCAGCGAAAAATATATCCACAAAAAAATCCACTTTGATATTGATGGTAGATTAACATCTCAAGACTTGTCCTTGTCACTCCAAGTATATATTTAGATTATATATACATAAGTTACCTAAGTAAATAACATCATTCTATGAACTTAGCGAGGGGACATCATAGGTTTTTGAGCCAGCAGCGAAAAGTATATACACAAAAAAATCCACTTTGATATTGATGGTAGATAATCCCCTCAAGACTTGTCCTTGTCACTCCAAATATGTGTTTAGATTATAGATACAAAAGTTAACTAAGTAAATAACAGCATTCTATGAACTTAGCAAGGGGATATCATAGGTTTTTGAGCCGGCAGCGAAAAATATATCCACAAAAAATTCCACTTTGACATTTATGGTAGATTAACATCTCAAGACTTGTCCTTGTCACTCCAAATATGTATTTAGATAATAGATACATAAGTTTTCTAAGTAAATAACATCATTCTATGAACTTAGCGAGGGGACATCATAGGTTTTTGAGCCGGCGGCCAAAAAAATAACGAAAAGATCTCTACTTTGATATTGATCGTAGATTAACATCTCAAGACTTGTCCTTGTCACTCCAAGTATGTATTTAGATTATAGATACATAAGTTACCTAAGTAAATAACTGCATTCTATGAACTTAGCGTGGGGACATCATAGGTTTTTGAGCCAGCAGCGAAAAATATATCCACAAAAAATTCCACTTTGACATTTATGGTAGATTAACGTCTCAAGACTTGTCCTTGTCACTCCAAATATATATTTAGATTATAGATACATAAGTAACCTAAGTAAATAACTGCATTCTATGAACTTAGCGAGGGGACATCATAGGTTTTAGAGCCGGCAGCTAAAAATATATCTACAAAAAATTCCACTTTGATATTGATGGTAGATAATCCCCTCAAGACTTGTCCTTGTCACTCCAAATATGTATTTAGATTATAGATACATAAGTTACCTAAGTAAATAACAGCATTCTATGAACTTAGCGAGGGGATATCATAGGTTTTTGAGCCGGCAGAGAAAAATATATTGACAAAAAATTCCACTTTGATATTGATGGTAGATTATCCCCTCAAGATTTATCCTTGTCACTCTAAATATGTATTTAGATTATAGATACATAAGTTACCTAAGTAAATAACATCATTCTATGAACTTAGCGAGGGGATATCATAGGTTTTTGAGCTGGCAGCGAAAAAAATATTCATAAAAAATTCCACTTCGATATTTATGGTAGATTAACATCTCAAAACTTGTCCTTGTCACTCCAAATATGAATTTAAATTATAGATACATAAGTTACCTTAGTAAATAACTGCATTCTATGAACTTAGCGAGGGGACATCATAGGTTATTGAGCCGGCAGCGAAAAATATATCTACAAAAAATTCCACTTTGATATTGATGGTAGATAATCCCTTCAAGACTTGTCCTTGTCACTCTAAATATGTATTTAGATTATAGATACATAAGTTACCTAAGTAAATAACAACATTCTATGAACTTAGCGAGGGGACATCATAGGTTTTTGAGCCGGCAGCGAAAAATATATTTAAAAAAATTCCACTTTGACATTTATGGTAGATTAACGTCTCAAGACTTGTCCTTGTCACTCCAAATATATATTTAGATTATAAATACATAAGTAACCTAAGTAAATAACTGCATTCTATGAACTTAGCGAGGGGACATCATAGGTTTTAGAGCCGGCAGCTAAAAATATATCTACAAAAAATTCCACTTTGATATTGATGGTAGATAATCCCCTCAAGACTTGTCCTTGTCACTCCAAATATGTGTTTAGATTATAGATACAAAAGTTAACTAAGTAAATAACCACATTCTATGAACTTAGCGAGGGGACATCATAGGTTTTTGAGCCGGCAGCGAAAAATATATTTAAAAAAAATCCACTTTGATATTGATGGTAGATAATCCCTTCAAGACTTGTCCTTGTCACTCTAAATATGTATTTAGATTATAGATACATAAGTTACCTAAGTAAATAACAACATTCTATGAACTTAGCGAGGGGACATCATAGGTTTTTGAGCCAGCAGCTAAAAATATATCTACAAAAAAATCCACTTTGATATTGATGGTAGATAATCCCCTCAAGACTTGTCCTTGTCACTCCAAATATGTATTTAGATTATAGATACATAAGTTACCTAAGTAAATAACATCATTCTATGAACTTAGCGAGGGGATACATAGGTTTTTTAGCCACCGGCGAAAATAATATCGACAAAAAATTCCACTTTGATATTGATGGTAGATTAACATCTCAAGACTTGTCCTTGTCACTCCAAATATGTATTTAGATAATAGATACATAAGTAACCTAAGTAAATAACATCATTCTATGAACTTAGCAAGGGGACATCATAGGTTTTTGAGCTGACAGCGAAAAATATATCCATAAAAAATTCCACATTGATATTTATGGTAGATTAACATCTCAAGACTTGTCCTTGTCACTCCAAATATGTATTTGGATTATAGATACATAAGTTACCTTAGTAAATAACTGCATTCTATGAACTTAGCGAGGGGACATCATAGGTTATTGAGCCGGCAGCGAAAAATATATTTAAAAAAAATCCACTTTGATATTGATGGTAGATAATCCCTTCAAGACTTGTCCTTGTCACTCTAAATATGTATTTAGATTATAGATACATAAGTTACCTAAGTAAATAACAACATTCTATGAACTTAGCGAGGGGACATCATAGGTTTTTGAGCCAGCAGCTAAAAATATATCTACAAAAAAATCCACTTTGATATTGATGGTAGATAATCCCCTCAAGACTTGTCCTTGTCACTCCAAATATGTATTTAGATTATAGATACATAAGTTACCTAAGTAAATAACTGCATTCTATGAACTTAGCGTGGGGACATCATAGGTTTTTGAGCCGGCAGCGAAAAATATATTTAAAAAAATTCCACTTTGACATTTATGGTAGATTAACGTCTCAAGACTTGTCCTTGTCACTCCAAATATATATTTAGATTATAAATACATAAGTAACCTAAGTATATAACTGCATTCTATGAACTTAGCGAGGGGACATCATAGGTTTTTGAGCCGGCAGCTAAAAATATATCTACAAAAAATTCCACATTGATATTGATGGTAGATAATCCCCTCAAGACTTGTCCTTGTCACTCCAAATATGTGTTTAGATTATAGATACAAAAGTTAACTAAGTAAATAACCACATTCTATGAACTTAGCGAGGGGACATCATAAGTTTTTGAGCCGGCAGCAAAAAAAAATATCGAAAAATTGTCTACTTTGATTTTGATGGTTGATTAACATCTCAAGACTTGTCCTTGTCACTCCAAGTATGTATTTAGATTATAGATACATAAGTTACCTAAGTAAATAACAGCATTCTATGAACTTAGCGAGGGAATATCACAGGTTTTTGAGCCGGCAGCGAAAAATATATCCACAAAAAAATCCACTTTGATATTGATGGTAGATTAACATCTCAAGACTTGTCCTTGTCACTCCAAGTATATATTTAGATTATATATACATAAGTTACCTAAGTAAATAACATCATTCTATGAACTTAGCGAGGGGACATCATAGGTTTTTGAGCCAGCAGCGAAAAGTATATACACAAAAAAATCCACTTTGATATTGATGGTAGATAATCCCCTCAAGACTTGTCCTTGTCACTCCGAATATGTATTTAGATTATAGATACATAAGTAAACTAAGTAAATAACAACATTCTATGAACTTAGCGAGGGGACATCATAGGTTTTTGAGCTGGCAGCGAAAAATATATCCATAAAAAATTCCACATTGATATTTATGGTAGATTAACATCTCAAGACTTGTCCTTGTCACTCCAAATATGTATTTGGATTATAGATACATAAGTTACCTTAGTAAATAACTGCATTCTATGAACTTAGCGAGGGGACATCATAGGTTATTGAGCCGGCAGCGAAAAATATATTTAAAAAAAAACCACTTTGATATTGATGGTAGATAATCCCTTCAAGACTTGTCCTTGTCACTCTAAATATGTATTTAGATTATAAATACATAAGTAACCTAAGTAAATAACAACATTCTATGAACTTAGCGAGGGGACATCATAGGTTTTTGAGCCAGCAGCTAAAAATATATCTACAAAAAAATCCACTTTGATATTGATGGTAGATAATCCCCTCAAGACTTGTCCTTGACACTCCAAATAAGTATTTAGATTATAGATACATAAGTTACCTAAGTAAATAACATCATTCTATGAACTTAGCGAGGGGATACATAGGTTTTTTAACCACCGGCGAAAATAATAACGACAAAAAATTCCACTTTGATATTTATGGTAGATTAACATCCCAAAACTTGTCCTTGTCACTCCAAATATGTATTTAGATTATAGATACATAAGTTAACTAAGTAAATAACAGCATTCTATGAACTTAGCAAGGGGATATCATAGGTTTTTGAGCCGGCAGCGAAAAATATATCCACAAAAAATTCCACTTTGACATTTATGGTAGATTAACATCTCAAGACTTGTCCTTGTCACTCCAAATATGTATTTAGATAATAGATACATAAGTTTTCTAAGTAAATAACATCATTCTATGAACTTAGCGAGGGGACATCATAGGTTTTTGACAAGGACAAGTCTTGAGATGTTAATCTACCATCAATATCAAAGTGGAATTTTTTGTAGATATTATTTTCGCCGGTGGCTAAAAAACCTATGTATCCCCTCGCTAAGTTCATAGAATGATGTTATTTACTTAGAAAACTTATATATCTATTATCTAAATACGTATTTGGAGTGACAAGGACAAGTCTTGAGATGTTAATCTACCATAAATGTCAAAGTGGAATTTTTTTAAATATATTTTTCGCTGCCGGCTCAATAACCTATGATGTCATCTCGCTAAGTTCATAGAATGCAGTTCTTTACTAAGGTAACTTATGTATCTATAATCTAAATACATATTTGGAGTATCAAGGACAAGTCTTGAGATGTTAATCTACCATAAATATCAAAGTGGAATTTTTTATGGATATATTTTTCGCTTCCAGCTCAAAAACCTATGATGTCCCCTCGCTAAGTTCATAGAATGCAGTTATTAACTTAGGTAACTTATGTATCTATAATCTAAATACATATTTAGAGTGACAAGGACAAGTCTTGAGGGGATTATCTACCATCAATATCAAAGTGGAATATTTTGTAAATATATTTTTCTCTGCCGGCTCAAAAACCTATGATATCCCCTCGCTCAGTTCATAGATTGTGGTTATTTACTTATTTAACTTATGTATCTATAATCTAAATACATATTTGGAGTGACAAGGACAAGTCTTGAGATGTTAATCTACCTTAAATATCAAAGTGGAATTTTTTGTGGATATATTTTTCACTGCCGGCTCAAAAACCTATGATGTCCCCACGCTAAGTTCATAGAATGCAGTTATTTACTTAGGTATCTTATGTATCTATAATCTAAATACATACTTGGAGTGACAAGGACAAGTCTTGAGATGTTAATCTACCATCAATATCAAAGTAGAGATCTTTTCGTTATTTTTTTCGGCCGCTGGCTCAAAAACCTATGATATCCCCTCGCTAAGTTCATAGAATGATGTTATTTACTTAGAAAACTTATGTATCTATTATCTAAATACATATTTGGAGTGACAATGACAAGTTTTGAGATGTTAATCTACCATAAATATCAAAGTGGAATTTTTTGTCGATATTATTTTCGCCGGTGGCTAAAAAACCTATGTATCCCCTCGCTAAGTTCATAGAATGCAGTTATTTACTTAGGAAACTTATGTATCTATAATCTAAATACATACTTGGAGTGACAAGGACAAGTCTTGAGATGTTAATCTACCATAAATATCAATGTGGAATTTTTTATGGATATATTTTTCGCTGCCAGCTCAAAAACCTATGATGTCCCCTCGCGAAATTCATAGAATGTTGTTATTTACTTAGTTTACTTATGTATCTATAATCTAAATACATATTTAGAGTGACAAGGACAAGTCTTGAGGGGATTATCTACCATCAATATCAAAGTGGAATTTTTTGTAAATATATTTTTCTCTGCCGGCTCAAAAACCTATCATATCCCCTCACTAAGTTCATACAATGTGGTTATTTACTTAGTTAACTTATGTATCTATAATCTAAATATATATTTGGAGTGACAAGGACAAGTCTTGAGATGTTAATCTACTATCAATATCAAAGTGGAATTTTTCGTGGATATATTTTTCGCTGCCGGCTCAAAAACCTATGATATCCCCTCGCTAAGTTCATAGAATGCTGTTATTTACTTAGTTAACTTATGTATCTATAATCTAAATACATATTTGGAGTGACAAGGACAAGTCTTGAGATGTTAATCTACCATCAAAATCAAAGTAGGTATTTTTTGATATAATTTTTTTGCAGCCAGCTCAAAAACATCTGCTATCCCCTCGCTATGTTCATAGAAAGCTGTTATTTACTTACTAAACATATGTATCTATAATCTAAATACATACTTGGAGTGACAAAGACAAGTCTTGAGAGGTAAATCTACCATCAAATTCAATTGAAAGATTTTTGTCGATATTATTTTTGCCGGTGGCTATAAAACCTATGTATCCCCTCGGTAAATACATAGAAGGTTATTATTTACTTAGTATACTTATATATCTTTTAAATAAATACATTTCTAGAGTGACACCATGCCATTTTTGATATCTTATACTCTTTCTTAAGAAACGAAAACTTATGATTATTACGTACGTTTGTTTTTGTTCGATTTATGGCTCTGAAACTTTCATGGGATCATAAAATCTTAATTCAGTACGAAGGTTTTATGTGTTTTTTTGTGATTAATTAAATTTTCTTTCTTTTGAACTCTTAAAACCGATTAAATTACAAAATACTTTGTGTTTTTGCTAATTCTGAATTCATGTCTATTTAGAATATTTTAACGCCTGTTAGGCCTTTTTTCAATTGTTTTTATCATTTTCTTACATTTTCAACAATTTTCCAGTGTAAATACGGTAAATAAAGCAATTTTCTGGATTCTTCCTAATTTGGTCGGATTATATTGGCTGCTAACTTTTGGCTGCTAACTTCACGCCGGTTTAAATTTACCGTCACTAAAGTTTAAAGAACGTATAAAGGCCGCTTTAGTGCAGAAGGCTTACTACAATATTAACGAATATTTAAATGATAAAAATGCGTGGTTGTAGCGCTCGCTCTCGCTGGAAACATTTGATGTAATAAATTTAAGTTTGTTTTTGAAAAGAGTAATTGCTGAGTTTATTGCCGGCTCTTCTCAGCAAAATCAACCTTCCGAACCGAGCATTAGTGCATTAGAATATTAGAGTTTGACTATTCATAAGTGTCTGTGAAGGCCTATTTGAATGAATAAATTATTTCATTTCAAATTATTTCATTCATTTTCTTATACATATTATTGATGAAATATTATTTTAAACTGTTGGTTCTATGTATGATGGTATTATAGGTATGAGTTTGTTACGTTTATTTTTATTTTTATACGACGTAGTCGGTATACAAGTGTACGGCCCACCTGATGGTAAGCGGTTACCGTAGCCATATGGACGCTTGCAACACACGAGGCATCACTCACGCGTTACCGACCCTTCCCCCTTCCCGATGAGCTCTGGCAACCTTACTCACGCGCAGGAACACGACATTATAAATCATCATAAGGTTATTTGGCTGCAGTATTGTGTAAGGTGGAGGTACTTCCCCAGCCAAGCTGCTCTTTGAGCGAATTAACACTATGCTCTACCTCGCTCAAAAATGTTAAAGAATTGTATATTTATAGAATATTATAAAATTACTGCAGTTTTTATAAAATATTTATCTTTATGACCAGCAACATAATTATTTTTTCATTTTGCATTCATGTTTATCATTAAAAAATCGTTGCAAAATGGAATGCGCGAACACAGAGGTATTGCAAAATGCAATTGTGCTCAGCGCCGGTGCATGTTAGTGGCGTACACCCGCAAATTAGTATAAAACGAACATTACCATAATTTGACTAATGGTACTGCGGCACATGACACTATTTCTAGTACTATTGGTCTGTGTGAAAATGGAGTGAGAAATATGTGTTTTTTTTTAAGTTATGTTTGACCGCAATCTCACAATGGTATCGGAGGTAGTGAACATAAAAACTAGAAACCAACTGACTCTCAAGTACAGCAGCTTAACCACACCGGTACATTTGCCCATATTTCTACTATCATGCTATGGTTTCGTCACGATTTTCTTCTTCACCGATAGCTCAAGCTTTTTGTTATAAAACCTGGGTTTTGCTATGATTCTTTAAAACATTATATGGAATAAGGACCAGTAAGTTTTAGGGTTATTTTAAGTCGAGTTCTAAAATGTGTTAGGATTTTTTGATATACAGGGCCTATAAAACTACTGTTTACTTTATTATTGCTCTATTAAAAAAAATACTACCACCTATGGAGCTGTAATTTGCGACAAATGTAAGTAAATCTACATAATTGAACTGTTTTACAAAAAACTTAAACCGACTTCAAAGTACAATTTTCCAAATCGGTTAATAAATGTCGGAGTTATGAGGTAATAAACATAAAAAAATGAGAGAGAAAAAATTGAGAATCTCCTCCTTTTTTCCGTCGGTTAAAAACAAGAAACAATCTTATTTTCACAAAATTGCTGTTTACTTAATCAGTTTTTTAACCTTAACAAGTAGGTACACTTATGAGGCCGTCACCCTTTTTGTATCCAATTTGAAAGGCAAATGCCCATTTTGGGCCCACCGTGGACATTACTAAACAAAGAAATGATTTTGTTTATTAATTTTGTTATTTAAAAATATGAATATTATATTCATTTAAACAGCTGCCACTTTAATAAACAATGTTTCGTATATTAAAAGAATTTTAATAGTCAACGACGTCAACGTTGCAAAATGTTGCCAGCGTTTAAATCACGTTTTTGTTATCGATACTAAATCAATTTAATAAAAATACTACATTCATCAGAATACACAAATAGGACTTTACACAACGTAGTTCATAAGCCATTTAAAAAAGGTTGTTTTAAATAACAAAGCTATCAGTTATTTACCTATTTAAAATAAAGAAGTAAATGAAGTCGATTAAAAAAGAAACGATTAATCGATTACGTGTTTTTATGTATTTTTTGTGTATGACAACACTCGCTTGACATTTACTCTCAAATGAACTGTTATTTTGTTGACTGTTTGTTTCTTTCGTTGTGTTTTGATACCATTTCTTTTACAACATAGATGATTATTATACTTGATTTACTACGACTTTGGCTTTGTTAAACGGAATCTGTGCTAACTACGACGAACGACCACTGGCTTGAAATCAAGGATTACAGCTGCATTCATTTTGGATTTCGAACACTTTCATACAATATCTGAAGAATATTGTGTTAATTATTGTGGCTTTAACCTGGCGGGGATTCAAAGACATGCTTTGGAGCCCGAGGAAATTCTTACTATGTTGCAGCAGTGGGTTGCACCTCAACAGGTAAATACATTATTTTAAAATAAATGTTTAGAATTACCTACATCATTGAACAATAACTGATAGATTGTATTATTGTTTTAGTTAACAAGGGATAATCTTGTTTGCCACAACTGCTGGGAGGTAGTTACTGCAAGCTTTGTTGCCCCCAACAAGAATCAGAAAGCATGGGCCATCTAAATAGTTGTGTTAATTGTAGTCGCTCAATTAGACCACTAAGAAGCCATTTGTTACGCTTAGAGAAAAATATTGAGAATCTCATTAGAAATGTAGTTATGGAATGGATTCAACCTCGAGAAGTAAGTTTTGAATCACTTTACAAAAGAATATAACCAACAATGCAACCTTCTGAACCAGTATCAGTTTTAGTCAGACTTTTCATGCAAAAGTCTATTTGTATAAATGATTTTGAATTTGATACAAAATATTTATTGTATATGCCTCTGTTTGACCACAATCTCACTATAGTAAGTGATTATGATGCAAAGGTGGTAATCACAGAAAGCCTAGAAAGGTAGTGGCTCTCAAGTACTGCTGCCGCGGAACACCTCAGTAGATGCTTGTTGACAGATTTTCAACTTGGGAGTGGTAGCCAACCAGGTCGGTACTACAAAGAACCCTACTCACGCTATGGTTTCCTCACGTTTACCTACACCAACATCTCAAGCTCATTTTATACAAACCTACAAAGACATAATAATAATAAACTATTAAGACATATTTTCATTATGTAAAATAACCTCAAAATGTTTTATTAATTTCTACTCTTTCTAAAGCAATGGCATCCTTTTAAATATAATTTTTAGATATCTGATGAACATATGATTTTAAAACACAACATTATTATACTCATTATTGCTGTCCATCCTGGGCCCAAGACCCTATGGATCGTGGGCATTCCCCTTTTGCGAAGAAATAATGTAATATCAAGGGTTGAAAAAGCAATTTTCTGAACTCTACTAGGCTGGCACTAGGGGTAAAAATGACTTCAGCCTTATCCATCGACTGTTAAATAGCTATGTCTAAATTAATTTCAGTCTATAAAGCATTTTTTAAAAGAAATATTGTGTATGAGAAATGCTCAGATAGAAACATTTTATTAATTAGGTCTTTTAGTAAAAATTATATACTGCTCAAATTGTAGTGAAAAAAAGTCCGATATCTTTTTGAATCATATTATTATTTTGCTACATCGTTAGTACATTCCCATGATAATGTTATGGCCTGTCGTAGTTTCAATAATAAACTCATTACATATTCAATATAACCTATAGTAGGGGTCCATATTTCGCCTAATAACTAAGTTCTGTCTAAATTGAATGACTCATCATTTCCATGCAGATATGCGATGACGAGCGTTCCAAAGCAGCTTATACGTAGTAAGTTCATTATGATTGTTGCATATAGGTCTTTGTGAAATTTTACTCAGTATTTTGGTATTAATTATTAATTACCTATATATTATTATATAGTTTTTGGAATATAAATATAGTAGTTTTGTTTATAATCTGCATAAACAAGCAGATCATTTGAGAGAGGTAGAGCATAGCGTTCATTTGCTCAAAGAGCATCTCTGGGGAAATACCTCCACCATACAATACCACTGCCAAATAACTTTATGTTGTATTCCTGCGCATGCATGTTGCAGACGTCTATATGGCTACGGGAACCGCTTTCCATCAGGCGAGCCGTAAGCCCGTTTACTGACTACGGCGTAAAAAGATCTATTTTATCAGACTTGGTCATATCAAAAAAGACAGTTTAAGACCCTTTTTGAGCCAATAGTTTGACAGGCAGGCAGATCCATCTGATGGTAAGGAGTATCTGCCACCTTTTGACATTTGCAATACTGGGGAAATGCCAATATGTTTCTAGTTTCGAATAACCCCTATAAATACATGCGATGGAAAGCAATGGAATGGTATGGAATATCGAGAGACAGAAGATAATATGTCGATGGTATGGAACGAATGTTGTTGAAGCGCTCGTGGTGTAGCATGATTAGCCGTTCTTAATCGATCGGCAAAGTTAAGCTACGCCTGTTGTGGTCGGTACCTGGATGGGTGACCGCCTAGTGGTATTTCATATCGAGCGTTTCCGTGTTTCGGAAGGCACGTAAAGCCGTTGGTCCCGGTTATCACTTAATTGTGATAGTCGTTAAGCTAGTTGGATGCCTCCTAGGCGGCTTGAAAAATTCCAACAGTAGGTTGACCACTAGCCTACCTCCGCCGATCCGCAGTGGGCACGCGTGGTGGAGTATTGCCCATTCCCTTTCACCTTCATTTGTGAAAAGAGGCCTGTGCTCAGCAGTGGGACATTATAGGCTGATCATGATGATGATGATGGAACGAATGTGCTATAAAAAACATGGCAATCTTTTGTCAAAATTTATATTTTTTTAAAGATATCTGCCATGTTTTTTGGTAAGTGCGGGAAGCGTGGCCCTGATCACGACGTCAGAGTCATTAGGACCCTAGTTATTTTGAGCATATTCATTTTGAATGTTCTTTATGAAGCAATAATTCAGCAAAATCCATTTATATCTCTCTAATCCCGACAGCTAACTGTACACACTAAATTAACTAGTGTAGGTAATACACATACTAGTATATACAATACTTCCTTTATCCGCTTTTGTCTTTCCTGTGTTGCCAGCAAGCGGAGGTGTTCCTGTCATATTATAATTTACGAGGTATTTTGTAGCGAGCTTTGTTTGCTATTAATCATCATAATCGAGACAGATATATCTTATCTAATATACTGTTCTGTGTTGTGTGTATTTGTCTATGAAATAAACTAGAAAAACGTCTACATCAAAACTGTTAAATATTGCTATTATCTATCTATCTAGGTATATAATGGTGCCGATTCTGTTGTAAATCGCACTAAACTAATTTTAATCACATCTCATCTCTTTCTTACGAACATTATTGAAAAAGGATAGAACATATTTTAAGTATTTTGCGTGTATTTAGGCGTGACCGCGATAGATGGCGACAAAATTTATATTGAAAACAAGCATTGGACTAATTTGACTGGACTAAATTTCTTACATCCTTTTCTTATGTTCTTTTTTAGAAAGAGATATAGTGACATTAAAATTAGTTTAGTTGTGAACAACAGAATCAGGGCCAATATCCTACTAATTCTATCCTACAGTAAAAGTGAGTTTGTTTGCTTGTTTATTTTTAACCTCTTTACGCCTTAACGTTATTTTATACATTACTATTTGGAATCCAAATAATTCATGATATCCAAATTGTGAATTTAATTAATTATATGGGATCTTCATACGAATTCCATTCAGCAAAATTGCATGAGTGATCTAGTTAGGACCACCCTGGGCGTCAATGACAAGTAAGTATATAATTTTGATATTTCCAACAATAAGTAGGTACGTAAAATTGTAACCTTCTACAGGTTCGTATCAGATCAGCTTTATGATATCACCTCACCGTTTCACGCGTCGTCTGGTATGTCGCCGCTCCCAGGTGAACATAATTTCGGCACACAGCACTGTATGAGCTAAATTGCACTATACTGCATCGTAGCAAAAGTCGCTATTTGTTTAAATAATTTAGCGGAGTGAACCTTCTATACCAGAATGTTTAGGAACAGAATACTATTAAGTATTCTGTTCCTAAACATAATAAGTAATACCATCGTTTCTTCGTATTTATAAACTCTAATCTTACTTGTGTTACGTACGTCCTTCTTTGACATCCGACGTCAAAAAAGGACAGAAGACAAGTAGGATTATAACTATTATTTTAAGAGATGGTGGTTGGCTCTCTGTTTTGTAGCTTAACACATCGCAAATGATAATAAAGCGTATGTTAGATCAATTACCAACTAATGGTGAAGACGTGTTGGTGCCGCAATATGGAGTGCTGTTTACTCGAATAGTTTAGTTTAATTTGATTTACGTATACATAGACATGTTGTTAATGCTACACTGCTTGTGTAAACGTCTGAGATAGCTTCTGATTTAAGCTAACCTTTATAATAATAATTAATTAAATAATAATTATTTATTTTTTGGAAGTTGGTGCTCGGACTGTGGAATGAGCTTCCTGCCGTGGTTTTCCCAATGGAGTACAGCCTGGGGTTCTTCAAAAAGGGTGTGTTTAGGCCAAAATACCTATAATAATATCTATAGTAAAACCTACTCATATTGAGTATCAATGACGAGCCTCTACTTCCCGATTCCTCTCCTTTTCCCACCTCATATGTGTAAGCGAGACAAGAGCTTCGGGAATATTCTACATACTTCGGCGACGCATCACAAAACGTAAGACGCGCGCCCCGCAACGCCGCAAAAAGGCAGTACGAGATCCGCTACCGAACGGGAAACATCAAACTTTGTGATTTATAAATAAACAGTACGAAAACCGCTGCCGACCGGGAGGCGTTGATTTGTAAATTGAACTCAGTGAAACTCAGTGACTTGTGATTTGATGTGAGATAGTGGTGATAGTTGCTGTGTGCAGTGGATTGCCATAGGAGTTCCTGGTAAGTCCTTACCTTTATCCTAGGAGGCTCCTCGTTTTCCATATTGATATTTGTACGCAAAAACCCACCATTTTTTCTGGTACGCCTTCGAGCGGATTCATTTTGAGTCAGCCATTACAGCAATTTAATTTCATATCAAATCACGTATAATTTCCCGCTTTCTATAGGTTTTATGCCTCTAAATAGGTATATACCTCATAATACGCAAGTTTTATACCTCATAAATAGGTTTTAGACTATATAAATACGATATTTCGTACTCCCGCCATTTTTACCACGCCAATCGTGATAAAAAGTAGTTAGGTATTCAATACCGCCGCCGCTCCTCCATATTTTTAGGACTTAGATTTTATAGGTACCGATTCGTATCTTATTATTACGAAATCATATGGTGTACTAATAACCGCAATACGTACTTACTATTTGTACTATTACTACGCATATAATTGCATTCTATGAGCCTTGTCTGTCGACTTGAAATAAACTTTCATACCTATATAGGTAGGTGCCTAAACTATTGGATATACCTACCTACTTACCTACGTCATTTTACTTTAATTAGGTAATTTTGCAATTTATTATTACGCAATCTTTCACAATGGAAGCTATTGAAACTAAAATTAAAATATTGGAAGCTAAAAATGAAGCTATTTTTGAACAATTATCGTTCTTATATGATTCTTCTAAGAATATTTCCACGTCCGCGAGTGCAGACCTTCGTTCCTCAGAGACATTCATGGCGGACACTGAAATTATTAGTACAATTCGTCATGAATTTAGTGCCAATTTAGATACAATTAACGCGTTAAGTATGCAACTTGATCCAGAATATAAGATTGATTATAAAAAAATGATTTCATTTGATACAGTGTACACCCGAATAGAAAGGGTTCGTTCTCTTATCGTCAGTAAGACAAATATTACGTCGAATGTGTCCGCGCAGAATACTATTCCGTCGCAATATAAAGGTCGTATCAAACTACCACCAATTCAAATTCCGTCATTTGATGGAAAAATAGAAAATTGGCCCGTCTTCTTTGAATCTTTTAAATCTAATATACATTCAAATCCTGATCTTTCGAATTCTCAAAGAGTACAATATCTTGTAGGTAAATTAACAGGAAATGCTTTAAAAATCACGGCAGGTATTATACCGTCCGGTGATAATTATAATTCTATTTGGGACAGCTTAGTTCAAAAATATCAAGATAAAAGAGCATTAGGCTCACACTACATGTCCAATTTATTCAATATTAAACCCGCATTAAATAATTCCGCGTCTTTAAATACGTTCATTGAAACTTTCCACGCTTCTGTATCTGCTTTGGAACAGTTAGGTATTGAAGATATGAAAGATTTTATCTTACTTTCTTTAGCTTTAAAGAAGTTAGATCCCGCAACCGCTATTTCCTTTGAAATGTTTATGAGGAATAAAGAAATTCCTTCTTATAAGGATTTTGTTGATTTTATGAAATCGCAAGTAAAAATATTAGATCGCACTTCTACGCCAATTGCTGGCTCCGCGCGAACCGCCCCAGTCGGTAGCAACCTTAATAATCCGCCCGCTTCTCGGTCTCAACCGCGTAATTCAAACACAGTCCACCATGCTTTCCTTGCACGCGATAATAATAATAAAAGCACTTGCTTATTTTGTAATAAATCTGATCACTATCAGATTTTTTATTGTTCCTCTTTTAAAGCACTTAATACTAAAGATCGTTTAGATTTTGTTAAATCTAAAAGAGGCTGTGTAAACTGCCTCAGCCTTACGCATACTGCTTCTCAGTGTAAGTCGTCGTATAGTTGTAAAACTTGTAATAAACACCATCATTCTCTTTTGCATTTGGATAGTAATTCACAATCGCAACAAATAGTTTCCGACTCGCGTCCCTCTCACTCGGCGCGTCTTGATAATAGCGATAACCGCATCGCGCCGTCCGCCGCCGCCCGCGCCGCGCCGCGACCGCTCCCGTGCGCAGCCTCGCCCGCGCATCTGACCGAGTCTCCTTCTAACGCTACGGACGCTCCTCAACCGGTGTCGCTATGCACCCGAGCGCGAGTTGATAAGAATAATGATAACGAACGCGATTCTTTTAATAAATTAAATCCTTCCCATACTACTGTACTTTTATCAACCGCTCGAGTTTATGCGTCTAATAAGGACAATAAATATATTTCAGTTAGATGTTTAATAGATAACGCGTCTCAAAACAACATAATTACAACTGCCTGTTGTAAACAACTAAATTTAAATATAATACCGCTTAGCAATTCTTTTATAAAGGGTGTAGGATCCACTTCGCGTCCTATTCACGGCTACGTTCAACTTAAAATAACCGCGAAAAATAAAAAATATTTTTATAATATTACCACCGTTCTTGTCGTTGATTGCATTACTGACAGGTTACCGACTGAATATGTTGAGACTTCTATAGTGCAACATTTAGGTAACTTACCGCTCGCTGACCCTCTGTGGCACATCCCCGGAGAGGTCGAAGTAGTTCTCGGGGCACAATTGTTCCCATTTTTATTATTAGGTCAAAAAATTATTGCACCTCCCGCTCCTTCTGCCCTTGAAACCGTGTTCGGTTATATTCTTATGGGTGACGTTCCCGCTAACTCTAATATTAATAAAAATGCATCCACTTATTTTAATACCGCGACTTTTTTCATTTCTGGTCCCAATGACCTTACTATTTCTTTAGATGATTCCCTACTTAAGTTTTGGGAGCTCGAAGAAATTCCCGCGCAAAAATTTATGAGCTCGGCCGAAAAGGAGTGTGAACAGCTGTTCTCTCGTAACTTCTCACGGGACTCCGCAGGCAGATATTGCACCGCGTTACCTTTTCGTGAGGATCCTGACGTGTTAGGTGATTCCCGTTCCGTTGCTCACCGCCGTTTACTTGCTTTGGAGCGTAACAAGCTACGCGATCCACAGCTACGCGCTAGTTATAATGAGACTTATAGTGCTCGAACCGCTATTGATAATATATTCGCATTCTCCGATTCTAAAATTACTCTGTCATGGATACATTCATCTCCACATAGATGGAATGTTTTCGTTAGTAACCGCATTGCTAAATGTCAAGAAAATCTTGACCCAAAACATTTCTACCACGTTAGTGGTATAGAAAATCCTAGCGACTGTCTCTCTAGAGGTATTTTACCTGAGCAGCTAGTGTCACATCACTTATGGTGGCACGGCCCGAAATGGTTAAAAGATCCAGTTTCAGAATGGCCTATCACTCCATTTAGTCCCGAATGCTGTGAGGACCTACCTGAATTTAATAGTAAAACGCTTGTTACTTGTACCGCGTCCGCTTCTGTTGAGCCTAATTTAATTTACGAGCTTGCTCTGAAATACTCATCATGGAATAAAATATTACGCATAATAGTATACATACTTAGATTTTCTCGCATAATTTCTCGTGATCAAGGTCACAGCCGCATCACAGCTTCTGAGCTAAATAAAGCTGAAGTATATTTAATACGCTCTGTACAACAAGTTCATTTTCAAAATTTATTTAATAATATTCAAAACGTTAAAGTATCTTCCCCGCTTAAAAAACTTGACCTCTTTATAGATCAAGATAAAATTATTAGAATTGGAGGTAGACTTTCAAATGCAAATCTTCCGTATGAAGCTCAGCATCCCGCTCTTTTACCTAAACATGACCACGTTACTCATCTTATTATAGACTATTTTCACCGTGCTCATTGCCATACTGGTGCCAATCTTCTGAGCTCACTGTTGCGCCAGAAATATTGGATACTGTCCGCTAGAAGTGTCATTAGACACAGAGTACATTCATGTAACTTTTGTTTTAAAAATTCCCCTTCATTTCTCAGCCCAAAAATGGCTGATTTACCCTCTTGCCGCGTTCAGGAGACCAAAGCGTTTGTGCATACGGGCGTTGACTATGCTGGACCCATTAAAGTAACATTATGTAGACGCAGAGGTCAAAAGAGCCAAAAGGCATATATTTGTTTGTTTATATGCTTAGTAACCAAAGCTGTACACATCGAATTGGCAACTGATGTGTCATCAGATACTTTTATTTCCGCTTTTAAGCGATTCATTTCCCGTCTAGGACCTGTTTCTTTTCTTTACTCCGATAACGGAACTAACTTTGTCGGAGCTAAAGCTCAATTACAAGAACTACTTACCGATCAGTACCGCATTGAATGGAAAATGATTCCACCCCGCGCCCCACATTTCGGAGGATTGTGGGAATCTAATATAAAATCGATTAAAACTCATTTATACCGTGTTATCGCAGCTCCTCACATATGAAGAGCTCCTCACTGTTCTTACCCAAATTGAAACAGTCTTAAATTCTAGACCGCTTTGCATTTTATCTGAGGATCCCTACCCGGAGCCTCTTACTCCCGCTCACTTTATAATGGCTTCACCATTGACTTCATTGCCGCTTCAGAATGTGTCCGAGGAAACCATATCTTTACGTTGTCGGAAACAATTATTAGATCAGATGGTGTGTAGCTATTGGAAAAGATGGCGTATAGAATATTTACATAATCTTCAAGTTAGACAGAAATGGCTCATTGATAAAGATAACATTAAGATTGGTACTGTGGTTCTTATACACCAAGATGATATTCCCCCTTTACGTTGGCCGTTGGGCATAATATCACAAGTTTATCCTGGCAAGGATGGAAATATCCGCGTCGCTTTAGTAAAACTTCAAATGGATCATTCAAAAGACCCATTGTCAAGTTATGTCCATTACCCTCACAATAAAAATTAATCATACCGCATCTTATATTCAGTATTTTAGTAATTATTATAATCTGTAATTAGTTCTTATAATTAATTATTTTTTCTTTCTTTTGAGAACACTACGTATTCTCAAGGCGGCGGAGGATGTTTAGGCCAAAATACCTATAATAATATCTATAGTAAAACCTACTCATATTGAGTATCAATGACGAGCCTCTACTTCCCGATTCCTCTCCTTTTCCCACCTCATATGTGTAAGCGAGACAAGAGCTTCGGGAATATTCTACATACTTCGGCGACGCATCACAAAACGTAAGACGCGCGCCCCGCAACGCCGCAAAAAGGCAGTACGAGATCCGCTACCGAACGGGAAACATCAAACTTTGTGATTTATAAATAAACAGTACGAAAACCGCTGCCGACCGGGAGGCGTTGATTTGTAAATTGAACTCAGTGAAACTCAGTGACTTGTGATTTGATGTGAGATAGTGGTGATAGTTGCTGTGTGCAGTGGATTGCCATAGGAGTTCCTGGTAAGTCCTTACCTTTATCCTAGGAGGCTCCTCGTTTTCCATATTGATATTTGTACGCAAAAACCCACCAGGGTGTGAAGAGATTTCTTCAGGGTCGGAAAAGCGCGAGTGTTGTAAGCGTCAATAGGCTACGGTAACTGCTTACCATCAGGCGGGCCGTATGCTTGCTTGCCACCTTAGTGGTATAAAAAAAAAGTGAAATATTGAATGGGTTCCAAAAGTAGTAGATTATCTTATTAGATCCTAATAAGTTTTTGTTAAAAATGTCATTTTTAATACAAGCTTTTTTTGGTGACTGTACTTTTTATTGACTGTACTTGCATTGTCTTTCAATATACTAATGTACACCAAATATCAAGTCAATCCGACCACTGGAAGTGGGTGAAATTCGACTTGCAAGATTCCACCCGAACGAACAAACATAAATACATACATTGCAAGTTAAATAAAAGCTTGTAAATAGGTGAATTATTGCAATACATTTTTATTATCCAGTATTTTGTACATTGAGGATTTTGTACATAGGTCCACATTTCCGCCAGTCCATAAGCTTGGTCAACCAAAGAGGAAACGCTGCCAACCTAGAAACCTTGCCGATTTGCATCAGCTGCAGTGGTAACCTCGAGCAAATTTTCTAATTTTCTTTACATAGACTTTATTTTGTTTTGAAAGTATACATTTAATATTCAACTGAAATCAACCAAAGAATCCAACAAAATTGTCTGTTGCAATAAAACAGAAGTCATATCGCAGTGAAAGCGACGCATCCATAAAACCTCTACCATTCCGTCTTATCTGAGGGGAAGAATCACAGAACAAATAAAAAGAATTCATTACGGCGTTCATATTGAAAAGTATCCAAACACGAGTGTCTTTGAATTATTCATCGTACAGATATTCCTTGCTGTGAAAGTTGCAATAAAATAGGTGATTTTTATATTTGTTTGTCACAGATGTGGTGGGTGTGCAATTATTGCTTTTGATGTTTAGTTTGAAGGTTTTGTTTGTTGGAGTTTTGGAAAATCGATTATACAAAACGGAAAATATTACGGTAAGCAGTCCACAGCGCTGGGCAGTAAAAATATTAGGTTGGCAACTAATAAACCCGCCACGTTTTTCTCATACTGCAGTAGAAAAACAACTCCACGCTTTAGCCACCTGGAAATATTCAGTTTGGTTGCAACATGAGTTGACGCCGTTTCAACTTCAGAAGAGAGCTAACGCAGGGTGCATGGAACTACTTAGTTATCATCGTACCAATGATTGGCTGAGGGATGTAATTACGGGGGATGAGAAGTGGGTTATGTACATAAATTTTTCGCGTAAGCGCCAGTGGTTTGGACCTGCAGAAGCAGGAGTACCGACATACTTCTGACTAATGCACTATTCGTTGTAAAGAAAACTGTAAAATAAATACGAATACATTTTGATGACAGTAAATATTTTTAAAGTTACAGTTTACCAATAAAATCATACATGCCCTCACACGAAGCATGATTCAAACCACGACAACATAAAAGAACAAAAACCCTATATTACTATTACGTTCGGATTTCAAATCAATGCAATTACTTGAACTAAATTCAATTAGGTTTAATGTGGATCTATTTGAATGTGGAATGTTTTAAATCCATCCAGGGAGGAATGCTCTTCCCTGCGGATATCTCGGTAATGTTAGGTAGAAAAGTATTCACGGTGTACAGTCACGCAAACAATGCGTTTCATTAACTGGTTATTTATGTACATTTAATTTATTTTCGAACTGCATTCGACATCTAAATACTACAAAAAATCAAATTATATGGATAGATTGTTATGGCTTCTGTTTACTCAGACCTTCGGCCATATCGTTCCTAGCCATGGTAAGACTGCAGTTAAAGGAAACCAAACTGATAATACACTACTAAAACGATATGTTTCAGTAGGGTCAAAGGCCAATTTAGGGAAATATTTCTAGACACTGGCTATGCTATCACATCAGGCAAAACAACTGAACTAAAAAAACTTCATCGCAAACAAACTTTTTTCCTCAACCTGGTTCCCACAACAGTTTCAAAGGGAACAGTAAAATGGTACAATAAAAATGCCACCACAGCACTTCAGCTTCATTTATTACTTTAAAGGAGATTGCGGAAAAAGAATTCGATCGGAACACCGTTGAATGCACAAGTAATTGGCCCTTTGTTGTTTTTAATTGGAAATACCTTTAGTCCATTTAGATGGTACGTTGTTGATCTATGGAATACAGGCTGTAACAAAAATGTCACATATTTACCCGACTGACCCGGAAGGAGGGTTATGTTTTTCGAGTGTATGTATGTATGTATGTATGTATGTCTATTTCTTTGTGCCGCTCTGCAGCCTAAACGGCTTGATGGATTTAAGCATATGAGGTGTCGTTAGATTCGTCTTGACTGGGGGAGTGTCATAGGGTATATTATTTTTATATGGCGCCTAAGAATAAAAAAATAGGGGGGTATTAAAAATAATAGTTTCGTTATTGTAACAATATGGATATCAAATGAAAGCTTGTAAATAGACCATTCCATATATGTATATATTGTAATACTTTTATGCCACCATTTTGACGTAAACTGCAAAAAACCACGTTTAATGCAAGGACAGTAGGTACTGAGCCGTTACCATACGTAAATCACAGAGTTGCGATGGTTGTTAGCGTTCCTTTACCGTACCGCTCATTTACTTACTAATACATACAAGTTTTTAAAGACCACAAACATATAACCCTACCCTAATAAACATTGACATTGTTATTCATCACACACAAACATTCGCATTCGCATACTCTTTGCATCTACACTACACACACGCACGCTACACACACACCTCAGAACTCACGCGACGCGACGGCAGTTTGTCGTAGTACCTGCATATCTTTATAAATAAAATTGTTAAGTATTTTTTTTTTTTTGTTAATTGATAGGATTCTTTTGTTACTTTTATTTTTTTAATGTCTATTGTTTAATATGCGTTCCTACTCTTTTTTAAATTAATATTATGATTTTGGATTATATAATGAGATTCGTTTTGGCTAATAAGCTGTGAATCTATGAAATAAATAAATAAAATAAATAAAGTCTTTCTGTATAAAACTAAAAAGTCTGAAATAAATTAAATTATTAAAAGAAACAAAAAACCCGACTGCGTAAAACATAAATTAACTGAAAAGAGAAAAACAAGCTCTTAAACCTATATAATTTTGAATATAACTTGAATTTTATAAGGTATTGCAGTCGGGGATAAACAAATATTACAAAAAAATACATACTTAGGTTATTGATGTCCCCGATTGCAATACCTTATAAAATTCAAGTTATATTCAAAATTATATAAGGTTTAAGAGCTTGTTTTTCTCTTTTCAGTTAATTTATGTTTTACGCAGTCGGGTTTTTTGTTTCTTTTAATAATTTAATTTTTTAATGGATGAAAGCTCAAAGTCACTTTTGCTATGGTCTATTTGAAGTAACGTTTGGACTATTAATTATAGTTTATCCAGAAATTAATAATAAATTTTTTATGAAAAATATATCAACTAATATTATATTAAATCGAATCTTGACAACAAAAATTTGTTTTGACAACAAAAATTTTACTACCTTTATTTATCATCAAAAAGTTTTTCCATAACAAATTCTTATTGATACGTGAATTTAGGTCCATAGAAAGATATGAATATTTTTTTGTAAACTTTGACCTATGTAATTGTTTATCCCATTAGGTTGCCAAGAAACGTGCGTCCTATAACTCATGAAAAAAATGCCCTAAAATCAGTCTATCTACGTCTTTCAAGTGTACTCGCAAATATTCGAGGATACCTATGTTACATAGCACTTGTGTGAAGGACAGTACATCGTCCGTGTGTCACGTTCCCAGAGAGTAATCTCGCTTCTCGCACGAACACGCTCTACTTGACTGTACCTATGTAGGTATACTTCAGTATTACACTTACTTGTACTTATAAAGATAATCATCATCATTATCAAAGTATAATAATCAATTCGGGACATGAATTTCCCTTAGGCGCCGATTCCACAGAGAATAGTTCTAGAGTTCTGCGTTCCGAGTTCTGCATTCCGCATTGACTGTAAGCTACGTGGGGCCTTTGAAAGTAAAAAAAGTGTATGATGTGCGATCAGTAGCGAATATTGCAGAACTCTAGAACTCTAGACTGCTTGCTGTGTGCACAATAGTCAACACGGAATGCAGAACTCGGAACTCTAGAACTCTCTCTAGTCAACCTAGGGGGGGGGGGGGGGGGGGGGGGGGTAATGCGTGAGTGGTTCCCAAATTATGCATAAATTGTAGAATGGAAAAACTTGTATTAATAGGATATTTTGATACATGGTGTGCAAAGTTGGTCATTACAGACGAGGCGGTAGAGTGTAATGATCAAAGCACACGCGTGTCATACGACATTTTTCAACACACTTGCGAGGAATAAACAGATATATTTTTTTAATTAGATTTTTTGATAACCATCAACCTCACAATAAGAACGTCAATAAATATGGCGCGCAGGTTTTTTTTTGACAGCGATGCGCTTTCACACTGTTTTACCCGTATGCTTCGTCTACACACATCACCTGCAGTGAGGTACAAACTTAACATAATCGGGATTATACCTATCATAAAACTGTGCGGTAATGTAAAGTAAAAAGCACTAGTAATAATAATAATAATAATAATAATTTATTGTGAAATTCTAAAATATTTTACATAGTTTGTTGGTCCACAAACTAGGATAACCTGTATCTTGTGGACCACCTTCCAGTGAAACATTTAAAAAAGACAAAGAAAGTTACAATAATGAAAATAAAAGTAAAAACAATATAAACGATACCTATATATAACATGCTAAATATAGTTACACTTTATCTCTAGCGCGGCTACCTGGCCCTACGACACAAGTCTTGGGATCAGATTAGATTTTTGAGTATAACTAAGCCAAAAGATAGCCACGTATACGTTTGTGTGGGGGTGTTTGTGTATGTGTAATCGTGAGGTGTGTGTGTGAGGGGGGTGTGTGGGTGAGGGGGTGTGTGAATGTATGTGTATGTAAATATGTGTCTCCATAGTGTGACTACCTAACCCTACGATAGTCATCTTGGGATTGGATTAGTTCGTTGAAATCCGTTAGATAGCCACAACACCAAGCTGTCTATTTTGTCAATGTAATTAAATTCTCTGTAGCATCATAAGTAAGTTTCATTAACCAATTTTTTACCTTTTCTTTACAAGCACAGTAGTTTAATTTATATATTTCAAGGGGTCTATTAATTTCATTGTAAAGATAAGTGGATAGGAAAATGTGTTGCTTTTGAAGAAAAGATGTATGTGTCCGTATAATTGGGAAAACCCTGTCCTTTCTTCTTTTTGTAAGTGAAGGCAATGTAGGCAGAAATCGTTTGTGCTGTCTTAATAAAATGTGAAGGATAAAATTTTGTCTAATTGATAGTACCCTACTTTCTGAATATAAACAGTTAGTGGGATATCGAAATGGTTTACGTAGTATAACTTTCAACAGTGATCTGTGGGCTCGCTCCAAGGTTAATAAGTAGGTCTTGTGACTACCACCCCACACAGAAATGCAGTAATCAGTTATAGATAGGCACAATGCTCGATAAACCATAAATATAGTTCGGTGGTCTGTTATGTGTCGGAGTTTTTTGAAGATCCAAATCAGTTTCCTCACCCGAGAAGTAATCAGATCAATATGAGGGCGCCATTGAAGGAGATCATCAACAATAATCCCTAAGTATTTTACTTGGCTGGATTTATCAATTTTTAAACAATCACAGTCATTTCGTTTTTGATCACACTTGTGGACTTTTATTTCAAGAAAATCGGGTGGTTTGGTCGTACGTGTTATTGAAAAGCAAAGGTATTTTGTTTTTTGTATATTAAGAGTTAACAAGTTTAGCTCCAACCATTCCGTTACAGATTTTAAGCCTTTTTCGGCAAGGGAATATACCTCGGCCCAAGTATCCCCGTGAAATATAAGCGCAGTGTCGTCTGCAAAGCTATAAATAGAACCATTATTAAGTTGGAGATTACAGAGATCGTTGATGTAGATCAAGAAGAGACTTGGGCCCAGGACACTACCCTGAGGAATACCGTAAGAGATCACATTATTGTTACTAATATGATTCCCTACTTTAACACACTGTGTTCTGTCCTCTAAATAATTTTTGAAAATATCTAGCTGTACACCACGTATACCTATCCGTTCCATTTTATCCACAAGAATGGGGATGGAGATGGTGTCAAAAGCCTTCTTGAGATCTAAGAATAACCCTATGCTTTTACGTTTCTGATCTATATCACTTGTCACATGGTCTATGAGTTCATTAACTGCATCTTCCGTTGATTTGCCCTTTCTAAAGCCAAATTGATTTTTGGATAGAAGATTATTATGATCCAAAAAATTTATTAACTGAGCGTTAAGAACTTTTTCAAAAATTTTAGAAAAGGCAGATAATACGGAGATTGGTCTGTAATTATTAATGTCATTTTTAGCCCCACCCTTGTGAATAGGATGGATCAAAGCTTTCTTGAAGACAGTTGGAAAAACACCTTTTTTCAAACTATGGTTAATTATCGACGTGAGACACGGAGAGATAATGTGGCTCGCTAATTTGACAAAGTGGGTTGGAATATTATCCCATCCAGAGGCACTTTCGCTTTTAAGATTTAGTAAAAGTGATTTGACTTCGGCTTCTGACGTTTCCAATAAGACAAGGGAGTTAGGTGAAAATGGTGGATATTTAAGTGGTTTCCGTCGACTGGAGTCTTGATGGTTAAGTATTTGCTCTGCCAGATTTTTACCTATGTTTGCAAAGTAGTCATTGAAATCATTTACAAGAGTATCAGGACTATTGGGAAAAGCTTGTAATAAATCATCGGTTGTTGAACTGAAATTTTTGTAGCCAGTTATATTGTTGATAGCTTTCCATTTCAATTTTATATTGTTTCCGGTTTTTTCAAGTTCATTACGCTCATAGTCATTTTTAACTTTCTTTAAGATGTCGTTACAATAATTTTGGTACCTATTACACGTTATTTTCAAAACTTCATTATTTGGATCTTTTTTTAAGTCGCTATTAATTTTATCCTTATTGTGAATGCATCTTAGCAAACCTGGGGTGATCCAGGGTTTGAGGATATGCTTGGTTCTAGAGATTGTTACTATCGAGGTATGTTGGGCTAGAGTATTAGAAATAGTTTGAACTAGTTTTAGGGCTGCAATATTCGGATCTGTTGTTTCTGTAATAAAAGTCATGTCTGTGTTTTCCAATTGGTTTAGAGCTTTATCAAAGTTAGTCCTATTAAAGGTTCGTGAGATTTTATTTTTTTGTTTAGATTTTTTAAGGGCTAGTACGACCATCTTATGGTCAGTTATTGTTGTGTTAACAACAAGGCATGTTGTGGTTTTGTTAGTATTAATCATAGCATGATCGAGGCAATTTGAATCTCTCGTCGGCAAAGTATGTGCAGGTAGAAGACCTAATTCACTTATCATGTTGAGATAAGATGGACAGTTTCTATCGATACTGGTGGGTTTAATATCAATATTGATATCTCCCAATAGAAGTATATTTTTAAAGTTACTTAGCGACGTGACAATCTGTTCCAGGGACTCCAAGAAGTTGTCAATTATACGATTTGATGGAGAACGATAAGATGCAATTATTGCAGTTTCTTTTAGTTTTAAGGTTAGGCAACTAGATCCGTTGAGTACAGGTTCATCGACAACACATTTAATTTCTTTTTTAGCGTAGATCACTATACCGTCATTTTGATTTTGAAGATTGATCGTATGAAATGATTTATAACCAGAGAGAGGAGGAGGTTTACTATGCGATTGAAGCCAGCACTCAGTCAATATAACAACATCAGGATTTAAGTTCGTTCTGGTTAGTAGAATTTCAAACTCAGCAAAATTTTTGTTGATGCTACGAATGTTGAGAGATAGGATTTTTAAATTAGGTCCAAGATCCTTAAAGTACTGCGCGCAATTTGCGGGTTCACATGTGTGAGATTGAGCTCTAGTAATCTTGTCTAGGTCTGCGGAGACTTGATTAAGAATGTTAGCCATGAGGATAATAGATAGAATGCAGAACTTTGTTTATTTTAATGGAAAAGTTAGGCGATGTATTCAATTTGACAAGAAATATTAAATTGGTAAAGTAGGTATAATAAGAGTCGCATAGCATTTTCCGACTTAGGATGAATGACTTGGAGACAGCAAATTTTGAAGTGATGGTGTAGTGAGTGTATAAATGTTGCGGTATTATGATTGTATAAGAGTGTGTGAATGAGAGAGTACTATGTTTGGAGTACGTGTACAAATCTATACAAATGATTTCAAGAATAACAATAAAAATAGAAGATAGTCAATCATGTTTTTTCAAGCGTTCAAGATCTGATTCACAATTCAGGCGGATAGCTCGTTGGCCATCGGTTTTTCTTAGGTAGACGAAACCATGTGAAGACCAGCAGTACTTGAAAGAGTTGTTTTTTGCAAACTCACGAGCAACTGCGAATAGTTGTTTCCCTTTTGACGTTAGGTTATCGGATACATATATAGGGATTGGAGGTCCGGCCAACATTAAGTTTGAGGTTGATAGCTGTATTCCGTTTTTGTCTCGTCTGAATCTCTTTGCAGATTCCAATACATTTTCTTTCAATAGAACTGTAGTGAACTCTACTATGATTGGCTTTTTTTCCGTCGTCTTTGAGTATATGCGGAAAACGTCTTTAATCTCATTGTGTTGAACGACAACATTTAGTGAGGTACCCATATTTTTTATTATTTTTGCTAGATCCTCCTTAGTTTCACCTTGTTTGTGCGGCACGTTTCTTATTTCTAAACTCGCAGAGCGGGCATTTCGTTCCATAGTCTCGATTTTATCTTCGAGCGATTTAATATACAGCACATTATCTTTTCTCTCGGCCTCTAGGGTTGCAAACTTGGTTTTTAGCATTTCATAATCTTGCTTGATGAAGTCTATGGTTTTTTGAATGGTGTCATTTTGTTCCTTAATATTCATAATATTGGACATTAACGTGCCAAACTTTTCCTCTTGTTTCTTGGTAGTTGAAGAAAGAAGTAGGCCAATACCGTCCATAGAGGTCTTCAGTTCGTCGATCACAGTATCATCCCGCTTCCGCTTATGCACGAATCTATTTAGAACTTGTGAAGTTGCGCCTTGTTCTTCAATATCTCCAGTTGTAGTTAGATCTGGCGCTGAGTCATAAGCCGAAGACGACAGCC